>JAOWBC010000539.1:5459397-5469650 GCA_028566105.1 Hypoplectrus providencianus | reverse complement strand
AGTCCCTAGGGGGACAGAAAGTCCACTTGAGGCCCCTTTTGGACTGGATGGGTTGTGGACTTGGACAGCCCTCGGCCCTCACAGACCTCCTGGGAACATGTCCACAAAGTCCGGACGTTTGGATTCAGCCTGTGTGGCCACTGAATGTCGAACAACAGACACCCAAAGTCTCTCTCTTTCTACCAGCACTGACATGTTGTACAATATTTATTAAACGAGGCAAGAAGCTGATTTACTTCACATGCACAAATTTACTTCAACCTTCAGCTTCTGAATCTGTGTGAACATTTTTATTTTTGTCAGCCGTCAGTCTCTCCAGTGATGCAAAACGCAAAAAAAAATACAGTTTCTAGGACGTGTGGGTTTTATGATGAGACAGATTTTAATAAACGCGTCCCCTGTGATCAATCACTGGAAACGGTTTTAGGTAATATAACGCTGTGAATTCTGCATCTGCAGGCATCACCAGAGGGTCCATCAGCACTGAGGAGCATCCAGTCAGAACAAACACACAGATGGGACACACTAAACCTTTACAGAGCCTCGCTCCAATGTACACATCACACCCACAAGGCTGCAAGAGGAAGACAAGAAACAACACAAATAATATCAATAATGACAACAATGAAAATGATTTTGGTCTGCCAGAAACATCATCGAGATTTAATCAATGACTGTCCTTCCCACTAAGAGTTTTTTAAATCATATCTTATTCTCCTCACCTTCCATGATCATGTACAGGATGATAACCTATGTGTTATTTATAATATAAATGCAGAAAATTCAGTATTTTGTGCAGCTACTTTGGTCACTTTTTCCACATACGGCCAAGTGCAACACCACCAGTGCTCCAGAGAAGAAACTGCAAGTTGTTATCTTCATTTTGCTAGTTCTTTTTAGTTGAACACCTGGTTAGTTTGAGGCATGCTGACGTCTCTCATCCATTCTTGTTTAAGCTCTGGCTGTCAGACATTTATTATCAAAGTATCCTCAGTGTGTTTCATCCAGAGAAAAGCTTTGGAAACCAAAGCAGCACGTTCTCTTTTAGTGACTGGATAACGAGGATTGATAGCTTCATTAGATTTATAAGGAATTACATCGCCACTGAAATGAAACTCTAAACTTCTCTGGCGAGAGTTAAGCTGTTTCTTGACGTGCTGATGGAAGGTATTTCAATGTATGGAGGATTCAATTTGCACTTGTCAGTCACTCACCGCCTCCAACATCTGCGGCCGCCCGTGAACACCTCTAGAAGGCCCCTTTCAAGACAAGAGGCGACTCTGGGAAGATGAGACGTTCACAGATGCTCCTGACAAGTGCAGCGTTAGAGATGTGCTCTCCCACTGGGAGTGGCTGATGAGTATTCACACAGGAACACCTGTGTTGGGCTCGTTTTTCTGCAAAATAACCAAGTAACAACCTTCCTCCACACATTCCTTGCCGTCACAATCCCCAAAAATCACTCACTGTAAAGGGGCCACTTACACACGAGCGATCACACTCCTAAATCAGATATTTTCTCTGTGCACAAGCCTAGCTGTGATTAAAGATAATTAGTCGTCTGGATTGAGCAGAGCGGTGTGGCTATGCTAATATGCACCTGTTTGCACGGTGACGCATGAGATGCACGCTGCCTATCTGAGCGCTGTTCTCATTCAGGGAGAATAGGATGATACTGATGAGAATCTCAAAGCTGGTTTTGTGTCACAAGAGGTGCAGACTTGGAGGTGACACGCTGACAGCTCTATTCACGCCATGAATGCATCGGGCTGCATCTGGAGACCGAGGGGACTGACAATGAGACGCGTGGCTGGTCTGTCTGCAAATGTAAATGAGCAACAATAGACTTGTACTGGTCCATGTGTCCAATTTAAATGTCAATATTCATCCCGGAGAGATGGCTGAAGGATCGCTACCGAGTCAGAGAGAGAGAGAGAGATAAACCTCATTCACAGTCAATCACAGCACCGCCATCACCGTCTAATTACACCCATTTTAATTACAGCAGTGGAAAAGATGTTATTGGTTATGATAATGGTAAGTCTGAGGATTAATGCTCGGACTGGCAGTTAGATCTGATTAAAGTGCTGGGAGATATTATGAGCAGGGCACTTAAAAACGCATATTTCAAGAAAATGGACAAGCTGAGGGAGACTAGAGAGGTTAGTGGAGTGGCCCAGTAATTACAGCAACCAGCCTCTCCTTATCACAATGACACGGTGAAGTTTTATCCCTGTAATTATTCATAATAAAATGTTAATATTATATTATATGTGAAGAGAAAATGAGTTCTATTTCCAGGTTTATGGGGCTTTTAATACTTTTTATTGGCTCGTGATTGATGCTGCTGCTCCTCACGTTTGTTGAACTGAGTTATAAACTTTTGATTGTTTTAATAATCAACTATTTGATTCTTTTAATTAATACATAATCATTCAGTGTATAAAGCATCAAAATATTGGCAAAAGACGTAAAAAAAAAATCTAGGGACTAATTCCAAGGGGCAAATGTAACATCTTCAAATGTCTCCAAACTACGGTGGCCTGGGAGGTGCAAATCAACATTACAAAATCTGAAACACTTTTACAAAGCTTGAGGCAAATTTACATTTTGGAAAACAGTTTAACATTTCTAAAAACAAAATTACATTACCATAACACATTAACAAGTCCCGAAACAAATTTACATTTTAGAAAACAAATTAACAAGACGGGAAACACTTTTACAAACGCCAAAAACTAATTTAGAAACTATGTCAACCGGAAAGGGAATGTCCCAACTCTGGGGTTGACCCGGAAGTGACATCATGAGCGGCTAGTTAGAGTTCACCAGAGTTCACGGATTGCAATGGAGAACGATGGAAAGTGATAGAGTTATGTTTTGCTCGTTTTGTGGCAAACACGAGACGCTTCATACAGTTTTGCTTTTCGTGTGGTCGGTCTTTAAATGGCACAGACAAGACGGAACGACCAAACACGCAGGAGACATCTGCCGCTCCTGATATCACTTCTGGGTCAACCCCAGAGTTAGAGTTAGGGTTAGACCAAACTTCATGAAATATAAAAAATATGTTGGTTTTTTTTATTTTTACAAAAGAATAGTTAATTAAGAGTAAAAATATTGAAATTTTAGGAGGTCAAAGTATTGCAATACATTGCCGTCTCACTATTTTTTCACACCTCTATTAATTTCTCACATCGAACTCCCGACAAGGAAGCCGAACTTTAAATAATGTTAGGACCAAACAAATAGTTCCCTGTTGTAACTGTTACACATATTAAAACAGGTTTATAGTGAGGAATGTTTCTGGCTGGTGCTCGATCATAATGACAGGTTTCTGCATCAAAATACTCGTTTTTTTTTATTATTATTATTATGATCCACAATGAAGATTGTGTCAAGCATCCCAATCAGCCGGTTTGAAAGCTGACCCTTTCATTAACCGACTGTCTCACTGAGACTTTGCATGATAAATAGCTTCATTTGCCATCTGTGCATTCAGACATGATTAAATTCCCACTGCTCTTCACCTTTGCTCAGCAGCACAACACGAGGCCCGACAGTCTCCCTACATCCAAGAATGAAATGCTCCCTTTATAATACCGCTTCAGCTAATTACACTTTGGATAAGAGCCAGAAAAAAACCTCTCTGGATACTTTACAGCTGTGCAGGATGTCACACATCAGTCCCCCAGTAGATCAGATTAGATATTCTTGCATTTATAAAGAAACATGTAACTAATTATGAGTCAACTGTTGCACAAAAAGATACCAGAGAGGAAGCCAGAGGTTCATCAACGACGACAATAAAACAGCTACTATCAGTGTTATGTTGCCTCATTCAAATAACTGTGTATTGTTTAGCGAATAATAAATCATATTTAAATTGGTGATTCCATAATAATGTTAGTAAACTCCAATGTACTGTAATAATTCAAAGTATTATTTTCAATGTTACTGATGACTATTAAAGCTTATATGTGGCTTTCAAAATGTGCGTTTTCTGCTTCAGCATCTGAACCCAAAATAAACTGATTCCACTGTAATTTAATTGCAATAGAAAGATCTGCAGGACAGCTTTTAAAAAGCTCGATCACTGGGAAGAGCTGGCTGCCTCTGGTTTATACTACCCATGAGACTCTCATATCTTAGTGCACCTAACAGGTAATAGCCATTGAAAGCCACGTTAAATTATTTAAATTATGATTATTTTTTTTTTATCCAATCAAAGTTGAAAAACCCAGTTTTTTCATTATTAAATCATATGAGAAATGGAGAAAACTCTTCAGGATTTGGATTCAAATGTGAGTTAAATGTTCATGATGTCAACACTTATTCGGAAAGTGTTTCCATCCCATTTACACATTAGTTATTTCCCCAAAAAAAGACTAAATCCACCTCAGGCAGATGTAAAAACTTTAATGCGCATTATTTCAAAAGTTGCATCGACTTCTGGTGTTTCCATTCACTTTCTTCTGTTGCAAATCTTAAAAATGCGCATAGAAACTCTGCTAATGAGTCCACAATCTCTGCAGTGGAGTTGGTGACTTAATTCAGCCCTGAGGAGAATCTGCAGCCTTTCTCAGCAGCTGCATTCAGCCAAAAAAATAAAAATACTGGAGCAAAAAAAACAACAACTTTTTCCAAAGCCTGAAAGTTGTGAGTGCATAGTACAGCTGGTATACATTTTGATCAGCTCAGAGCTTCTCCCGGCTCGTTTCTGCTGGTCGGAGTGTCAGATAACACAGTTTGGTCTTTCAGTAGCTTCTAAGTTAATGAATCACCGAAACACTGAAACTGCTTCGCCTCTCGGCAGCCACAGATTCTGTGTATCCAGTATCACAAGTGAGCGACAAGGAACTACATTCAAAGCCTTTTAGAGGAAAAAAAGTATCGACTTGAGAACAAAGGCGGCATTTAAAGCTTTAGACAGACCATCAGTGAGACGATACGCAGCTTACAAATAGTGGAAAATGACTCCTGACTGAACCTTGAAGTCACTTTTTTCCTCCCTCTGGCTTTCGGGGATTCTGGAGGCTAATCTTAATCTGAATGTGAGGACGTACATATGAGACTTTCTGTTCCCTGCTGTTTAAGGAAATTGAGATGTTTGAGTAGAACAGCTGATAATCAACTGTAATTATTTACAGAGAAGAATATTTCAAAAGCTGTTTTTTGTTGTTGGCGCCAGTAAAGCTTCAAAACAGGCCTTTTGACTCTGTAGCTGAGCGGATTCAAAACTTCCTGTTTAATGACTTTCTGTGATAAACCTCGAACCTCGCAGAGTAGATGGAAGTGAAATACTTCAGCTCAACTTCTTCTCTGTCGGATCATTGTTTCCTCTCAGCTCAATACACACGGATCACTGAGTTATTCAGGGTATATAGGCCAAGTTATTCTGATATCCTCCCCCTCGAGAGTGTAAGGGGACATTCCAGCGGCTCAAGTGGAGCAACAGTAAAAAGGAGTTTCTCTCGCTTCGGTAGATACAGGTCACTGAAAGCAAAGGCCGCCAGCACGGTGACCGGCTCCAGGCTCTGCGTCTGGCTCTGGCTCTTAAAGGGAGATCTCACTCTGGGGTAGATGCAGCTTCATGTAGGAAACCCACAATCTGATTATACTTTGGATTTGAAAGTTATGATTTGAGTCACTTTTTTTCGACTGACTGATGACTTTTTTTTTAGACATTAAAATCATGATCCATCATAATGATACGAACAGATCATTGATTCTAACCCAGACACGTCACATCTTTAAACTCTTTAAAAATATAGACTACATGGTAACAAAGTGTGATTCAACTTTTGAATAACTAAAAAAATCTTCTTTTGATCCATTTTCAATTGGGAATTGTTTTTATTTCACTGAAAATTGCTTCAGGCTGTTTAACCAACAGAAGCCAAGTTTCCAGCACTGTCACAGCAAATCTGAGGAGAAATTTTAAAATGTCGTATTTAAGAAAATGCAAATTAAGGACTTTTCCATCAACTGCTTTAGAGCAATTAAACAAAGCTGCATGAATGTACTTTTAACAGATGATGGCAGTGTTGTGTATTGCAGCAGAACAGATGTGTTAAATATTATTTAAAAAATTTGAAACAAGAAAACAAAACCTTCAAGCAGCGCAAAAACTTTGCATTGTGTATCAAGCTTTTAGCATGCAGTGCTTTAAAGTGCACAGGGAAGTAAGTGTAAGTAATTAAACTATTAGTGTAAGCAATAAATCATTTCAGATCCTTTGTTCAACTAGAAAACATTGATGAGATCAGTTTTAAGATTCAAACCCTACAGCTTTAATTCTACAGAGAGCTCTCCAGTACATTCACAAATACTGGACAGGAAAAGTTCATTCATAACCTCCCGGTATGAGCACACAGAGCTCCAGCATAAAACAAACTCCACTCTGTTTGTGCTTGGCCATATACGGGCAGCCCGCGGCCGGCATGAGGTCATACCTCTGAGTTTGTACAGCTCCCCATTGACAGAGTTTACGACGAACATGTGAGGAGCCTCGTCGCTCGGGATTACTGAGGCACCGATCAGGGGCAGCGAGCCCCGGGGCTTCTGACACTTCCCCTGCTCGCTGACGAAGTACTGCAGCTGTCCCAGCTCCGGGTCCAACACAAAGTACCTGCATGGGAGGAAAACAAAGACGTTAAGAGTTAAGAAAGCAAATGGGCCAGAGAGAAAGAAGAGGGAGGCACCGTTAATGTTATCATCATTTTGCTTTATGCTCTCATTATCACTGCTTGTTTACTTGCAAAACTTTATTTATCTTTCCGGATGTGTGAGAGGGTAAGAAAGCCAGGAGGAGGGCGATGAACGAGGCAAAGGAGAGCTGCCGTAAAAACACACAGCACCCTTAGATTTCCCACCTCCCATGCAACAGCCTGTAGGATATTATTTACCACAGCTCTCTTCACGCAAGATTCGTTAAAAATCCCCCACTGTGCACATTAAGGCCCGCGCTCACCAACGTGGAGCCCAGCAGCTCCATCCCAAATGACTCAAGGCAGCGATTACAGCGGTCATCTCCAGCAGAAGCCACAGCTCGAGGCGTGGAAATTAAACCGCACATTTTCTCCTTTGTGATTAATGAATCACATTCAATCACCGAGTAATTGAATCTCTGCCTCGCTCGTCTGCAGCAGGAGAGGCTCAGAGGAGGACGGACACATGAGAGAGGCAGACACATTTCATTTCCTGCGGCCAGAAAGGATTGTGTATGACATTTAAGAAACCGGCCTGTCCGCTCCGCTTTGTTCCCCCGGTTCTGCGGTTCAACACGGGCCAGAGTGGCACTGGGTGGCTTTGGCTGACCTTTTCCCTGCTTGTGTACAGTGGCCGGAGGTAACAGCAGCGGTCTCTGTCCTGTTCTGCTCCGTGTATCGTCCTCTTCTTCTCCCTGATAATCCCCGTGTTCACAATCGATGTGCTCTTTCCATCCGAGATTACAGGAGCTGCAGTATCGATCAGGCCTTTACTGAGAAGCAGCGCTCTGCACACACACAGCTGTTTGATTCTTCCTGTTGCCACGTCACGGCTGTGATGATTGAAGATATGACCTGTCCGACCCAGCATCCCACAGGTGTTGATTTTTAATAGGTGTCTGACAGATTTCAAAGAGCTGCTTCGGTTCACGCCAATCTGCCCCCGTGCTGTTGTTTCACACGCTAACAACAGACCTGTGTGTGTGCAGGACGGCTTAACATTACAGGCTACTTTCACTATCAGTGTTTGTGCCAAATATATAGTATTTAATAAAAATCAACATATGTAATAGTGAGCATGCTGATGTTAGCATTTAGCTCAAAGCACCATTACTATGCGTCCATCTGCAGCCTGACAGAGCTGCTAACATGACTGTAGACTCGTAGGCTTGTTTCAATTCATAATTTCATCTTTAAAATGTCACAGAACAGGAAAGTGCACAGGTTTCCAGAACCCACGGTGCCGTATTAAAATGATTGCTTTGTCTAATAACAAACACTGCAAAACACAAACATATTAAATATGCAGTTATTTAAAGCGAAGAAAAGAAGCAAAGTTTCATTTTAGCAGCCAAATGGATCATTTTGCCTAATAAAACCCCAGATTATTTACCAACTGATTAACCAACAAACCATTTCAGCACCAAAAGTATCTCACATTTGATATTTTAGAGTAGAAATCACATCATTAATGTCTTCAGTCTTTAATTGAGCCAGCAGTAAGAGGACAAAGCTGTGTCCCTGCATCCTTTACAGAGGACATAGTGGCTGCTGCTCTCTGAAAATTGATCCCTACTGACGCTCTTGCCCCCGTCCGTCAGGAGAGCCGATGATTTATGTCGACCACAGCCAACCAGGGAACGATCTGCCTGAGTCAGTTTTTATCCTGCCGTCTCTTTTCCTCTCACACACATACTGTTACTGTATATGAAGTCTTATCCCCTGTTCAGTCAGCAGAGCGGAGGCTTTTACCGTTGACCCCTCCAGGCAAGTCCTGCCTTTGCAGCTAAACCACAATGCAGACCTTTAACATGATGGATGGCGCTGGATAACAAACGCTGGGCTTTACATTCAGCCTCTCGTGTCAAAGCAGTGCTGATAATGTCCGACCTGCAGTGAACTTTTCACCTTCGGAGGCCTGAGGCTGCAGCAAACCGGGCTCTTAAGGAGGATTTGCAGCAATTTAACTGAACAACTACATATCAGATTTTTTACTACTTAAGAATTAAATGTATGCATTTGTTGCAGTAGAGAAATATCCCTTTTCATGCATTGGAAACATTTACCTTAGGTTGCTTTTCAGATTTTTAATCAAAAGCTATCCCCAGTTGCTCTGAAATGTAATCACTCACCCACTCAATAGTAGACATCTGTAACAACAAAGAGCTTTCCAATACTGATCCTTTTTTTTTTTTTTTTTTTTTGCTTAAATCATTCAAATAAATTGCCACCATAACAATAACAACAGTGTTAAAAGAGCTTAGTCACACACATTTATCCACATCCACTGAAACGCTGCCATTTCCTGATGCCGGAAATAGCCTGTCAGCAGATTTTGCTGAGCATTTTTTAAGAATTAACTGCCAAAAGAGCAGGAGAACATCGGACTGGGAGGAAGGCACTGAATCACCCTTGTTATTGGCAGGACATGTGAGTGAGAAGATGTGTAGTGTTGCAGGGTCAAAGGGGTTTTCTACAGGCATCATTTATCGTCACTGGAGATCATTCTGAAAGCTGCATCAAATTATTTAAAACAACATCAACTTTTTATACTATTTACAGTCTTTCTGAAAGTCTCATGACTTTGTTCTGATGCTTCAATCGCCCCAAAGTCTCCTATTGGACCACATACAAAATTAGGATTTTTTTCCAGGAGAGAAATTTGCCATGATTACTCCCTAAACATTAGATTAGTTATCTTCGTGCCTTCACCTAAACATTCTTGAAACATCTGCAACACTTAAAACATCAACAAATGCAGGTTTCAAGCCTGAGCTGTGATCAAAATGCTACATAAGGTGGAGTTTGGCGGTTTTTACATTAGTATCCTGACCTTTTGGAAACAGCGGTTGACAGATCGATCTTAACTTCAGGCTCACTCTGCTGCTCAGGAGCTTTCAACCATACAACTTATACGCTGAAAGTTTGAACATCTGTGCTTGTTTCACATCCCAGCAACTCACCCTGCTGATCAGGGCGGCGTGGTGCGCTCGAAAACTCAGTAGAAATAAAATACGGTTTTGTTAAGTAGCTACCAGACATTTAAAACAAATTCCAGCCACCTATAGAAAAATCGAAATAAGAGCAGCAAAAGAAAGCAGACTCGTCGCAGCCAGCAGAGCCACATTACCCCGGCTGTGATCAAAGCAGCACAGCAGTGCTCCTCTTCCAGCGAGCACATCTGCAAAGAAATGATTCATCCCTCTGAAAGTCCTCCCCACCCCGCTGACCGCTCAGGAAGACATGCATTCAGATCCTTCACGTGGAGCAATCCTCTAAGATCCCACCCTGGGTAACGAGACGTCTGAAAAAGGAGTCTGACGGCTGTGGATGTTTGCTACGCTGTGATCTGCATGCAAATGCTGGAAAAGCTAAATATGATGCACAAACTGTCCAAACCAGATTATTCACGAACAACTGGAAAATATCTCCCCTGCATGAGAAGTTGAACTTTGGACCTCAATAGCAGCTCGCAGCAGCTGGTGGTAATCAAACACACATATGCACACACTCACACACACACACACACACACACACACACAC
>JAOWBC010000539.1:5410107-5420650 GCA_028566105.1 Hypoplectrus providencianus | reverse complement strand
CTGTGAATCAGCCTGGTTCAGAAAGAATCACAAGCCCTAAATCATTCAGGCCCATAGTTTATTTATGACAACTGTACATTTCTACAGTTTGGTTCTCAGTTACCTGCCTTCATCCGTCTGTACGACCGTCTGTATGACTGCCACCAGCAATCCAACTCGAGGGACATTGTCTTGATAAAAAAAAAGTACTTCCTGTTTACAATGGTTTGCTATTTTAAAAATATAGTACGATCAACACAAGCAGAGCTGCAGAGCCTCGTGACCCTTTAAACCCGCCTGTCATCGCGAAGCGGGAGGCGGGCACACTGGGAGGTCATGTTGGTGGCCTGGTGTGTCTGGGAGTATCACTTTCACTAGAAGTATCGGATTACAGAGCCATCTGTCTCTGTTGCAGTGGTAGTAGTAACAGTAGCACACATACTGTACTTCAAAAACATGGAACACAGCACATTCATTGTCAGATCGCTGTCCTGGCTTGAAGTTTATCAGTTGAATATGGTTTCAAATACTGGTGCTTGTCTTTAAATTTCTGAATTTTTTTTGGGCCAGAAGACATGTCTGATTGTCTCTTATCTATCTGAACCCTTTCAGGTCATCTATTAACATTGTGCTAACTGCTCAGAGCTCAAATTCAGTCAAAAGATGCAAAGTTTAGTTGCCATGCACCTGCTTTGACCTTTAAATGCAGGGCCACGTTCAATCTGAAAAAAGGTGTTCACTGTTTTGCAAAGGTTTCAGGGTTAAATGATGTTTTCTTGTAAATCACAACAGCCTCTCAGGTCAGTTTCATCCATGCGGGGGGCTTTTAGCAGTTTTGCCCCATTAGCAGTCGAATGAATAAATCTTTCTAAATAAAAAGGCAAGTACTATGTTTACATGCTGGTTTTGTTTAAATAAGCCATAAACCTACGTTTAATCTGTGTTCTTCAGGGTCTTTGACTGGATTGAAAATGAAAAAGTCGTTTTACAAGTCAAACATTATGATGATTTAATAAAATATAATGTGGCCTTATAGTGCTATAGGAAAAGGAATATAATAAATAACCACATAATACATCATAAAAAAGGTGAGAATTCATTAATTTCCTACAGCTACGTAATAACAACTTTGACTGAATTAATAACAGTGAGAAAATATGGATGTCCTCAGAACTACTTGTCTTTTTACTCATACAGTATGTTTTATTAATTTCATTTCAAGACCATGGATGATTGTTAAACAGGTTCTAGCTGAAGCTGGGTCATGTGACTGTTTACCATCTGATTCAGTTGGTGGGAGCAGCCTGTTTCAAGAAAAACTTGTTCCAGTCAAGGGGAAACTCTCGATTAGAAACAAAGACACTTAGATGGCGCCAAAAATGTGTGTTTACTGAAAATGCACATCATTAGATGAGACAGGACTTCCTACAACAAAGTAATGAAAGACCTAGAGTGAAACTAACAACAACAACAGAGTTCATTACCATCAGCTCAGTCAATGGTTTCTTTTTATTGAACAGAGAATCAGTCTATGGATTTCTCTCACTGAATAGCAGCTGTTGTTTATAGCAGAAACAACTGAATGAGTTGATTTTAACAGAAACAGCTTATAGTTTCTGTATTGAACTACAACACCACAGAGCCCTTTCAGTACTGTCACATTTGATACAGTCGGAAAAAAGGACAGATTTATACAGTCGCAGCGACTCACTGACTTTAAATGTATTCCCAGCACAGCCAGATATTTAATAAATGATTTATGGCCATGTTTGATACCCTGCATAGACTGCATTTTAAAGTAAGTGACAGCACTGAGTGATGGTGGTAACTAATGTGGACAGACAGGATGGGAAGCATGGAGAGATGCAGAGATATGAGGCACTAAGATCTGACCTCCTGTTGAGATAATTACTAACTCTAATGTGATTTTACTTTTCTGTTCACCTCGACTAACAACTTCAAATCCCACTAAGATTAGTTAGTTTAGTAACAAATTTCCAGAGCTTCATTTTTAGTGTTTAGTTTGATAAAATGTCAATCTAGAGGAATAAATATATGAAAAAGACTAAAGAGTCAACCAGATATTGTTTGTGAGGTTTAGGCTTAAATTGCAGTCGACAGAGAGATCAATACAGTTCAGACTAACATTTGAATCTATTATTATTTATGCAAATGTATTAATTTTGTTTCTCACTGACAAACAAGGCCATGCTACAATCTGTAGATAAGTGTTGTTACAAAGTGCCATAAAACTATTTGTTTTTCATTCAGATATTTTTTTTTTACAAAGTCAACCACAATGGTCTGTGACCTAAATATTGTGGAGGAGCATTTTTTCCAGCTGCCTTCACAATAAAAAGTGATAATATATGATAAGATACCAGTGAGCAAAGTTGCAAAATAAACATAAACTCCTAACTGGGAAAGAATGTGGTGTAGCAACAGGAAGTATTTGGAAAAAAAATCTCTGCACACTGAATGTGTATCAGGTGAAGTATTGAGAAGAGTAAAAAACAAGTCCTGCACTCTGTCTGCTCAGCACTGAAATAATATTCAATAATGTTTAAAATGCTAATTATGTTTGTGTTTATGTGTTGAATCAGACATTGGTCTACAATTAAAGCCAATTATTTAAAATATCTGACCCATAAAAATATTAGCTCTAAATTAATACTACAATTGCATACCCTTAAACAAGGCACAAACTAACGTAATTTATGTTGAAAAATGTAGTAGTAATAACTAAAAATAATAATCTCTTAAGTGTACAGCTGCTATGACGAGCCAAACAGTCAGTTATTTGATCAATAAAAAGTAATTGGCAACCTTTTTGTTAATCATTTATTTTGTATGGCCATTTATGAAGCAAAAAATGTGAGCCATTCAGAGTGAGGAATTTCAGCCTTCCTTGGTCTTTTGTTATATTTTAATAATTTGAACATGTTGTTTACCAATAAGCAAGAAAAGCTTAATTTATATAGCACAATGTGCTGTAGTGTGTGAGCTACCAAATAAATCGCAATAAAGATGATGAAGATAAAGATTTTTTTTTGTCGTTGAAAAAAACCCAAAGATATTAAGTTTAATATAGTGTAAAACAGAAAAAAGCAGGACATTTCAGAAACGGGAATGCCCAATTCTTGCATAAAGATGAACTAATAAATGTAAATTGATTTCTAACGATTATGATGTTAGCTGAAGCCAGATTGACATGAGCTACAGTTTAGCTTAACTGACTTCTGACCTCTCTGAAAATCAAAGAGCAGACTGCGAAATACCTTATCATGACCAGCAGGGACTGTACAGTAATTATGGCCATTTGGGATACACTTTATTAAATAAATAATACTTAAACGAAAGTGTTCATGTAAGGCAGCAGGAAGTACCACTGGCAGCTGGAGAAGCATACCTGGACTGTTGGTAGCTGTTAGTCACCGCCGTACAGTGGCCGTTACAATGAAATTTAAAAAAAATAAACAAATACAATATTTTTTAAGGACATACCTCGCACTTCCTTTGCTTTTTGACAAAGTTTCTTGAAGTCCTCACGTACTTCGGAGGCTTGAGAAGTTTAAAAAGCACAGCAAAATCAGAGTCTCCTGCGCGGCTCTGGCAGTTAGCTCCGTCCAGGCTAACCTCACTGATCTGCGGACAGATGCTCTCCGCAGCTCCGAGGCTCAGCTCCCGCTTTCACTGCCTCCTCGGTTTTTGACGAGGTGTTAATTCAACGTGTTCGTATGGTTATGATATTGGGGAACCGACCCTTAAAACAGACCAGTACCTAACTACTCTCCCTCCGCTGTTGGATCCAGAAAGCTCTGCGGGCAGCAGGACAACACAGCGCAGCCACAACCAGGAAGTCCCTCTGAACGGTGTTTCCGCCCTGTGCTGTGCCTGTCAGGCATCACTTTCTCCCAGCATGTGTACCCTTGATTACAGTATTGGTGCTGCTTTCAATTGGGAAAGCTGAGTAATCAGTTTATCTTAATATATATTGTGTTTCTGTTAATATCTGAAGCTCAACCGGTATGTATAATAAACACAGCCAAATTTACTGCATGTAAAAAAACCTTCTTGATAATAAATGTATTTATAGATTTCTTTTTTAGATTTGTATTCTATAATAGTAGAGTCCTGCTGCAATATCAACATGGCAGGCAGACAGGCAGAGCTATTACCTTTGCAGATAAAATATAAAAACTTGTGAAACATGCAGGCTTATTCAAGTCTCCAATTATTTTAGGAAAAAAATAAACTTATAATGTTGAAGCAAATATTTCTAATGTAATTTGATATTTGATAGAAAAGATACGATTGAAAATAGCAAAACAGCCTACATTCCTGCAGTTTATCAAAGAATTGCAAACATCATGGCACAACCTTAAAAAAGTTTGACTTTTCATTAATTAATTGAGAATTATGTAGTGCATATATATTAAAAGCCCTAGCTGTATACATTTATTTCTTATATGATTTTAAGATCTTTTTGCTTTTAATTTAATTTAATTAATTTTTTTTCTTTACACCGTCATTGTAGTATAAAAAAGCGTATTTTTTTGTATTAAACTTGAGAGCTGTGAAATATGGCTTGCTTTTTATTATCATGGCTATCTTAGTAAAGTAAATAAATAAATACATTTAAACTGCGTCGTCTTTTGATGACGCAGTCGATACGCGACACACACATGCTAGCAGTGTTTCCTTCAACATGGCAACAGTACAACTGAGCGAGGCTGAAAAAGTTTACATCTTACATGGCATACGGGTGAGTTTTTGACCACCACACTTCATCCTCCAAACTCTGTCAGTTGAAAATGTTTCGATTAATGTCATAATGGTGTTTAATGCTGTCTAACGGCAGAAAGCTAGTTAGCATTAGCATAAACATAAACTCACTCTCTAACTGTAGTTCTGTTGACATGTTTGTTCTTTGCTTCAGGATGACTTGCGGGTGGATGGAAGAGGCTGCGAGGACTACAGACACATGGAGATAGAGACTGATGTGGTGTCTAACACAGACGGATCCGCCAAAGTCACACTGGTGATTAATAATGTGGTTATTATAGCAAATGTCCTCGATCGTAGCTCATTTTATAGTACATGCTCTAAGGGTATAGATCTCTCTTGATTTTACTGTAAATTTACTGTCTTATTTTATTTTTTGTACTCTATCTAAGTGTCAATTTCATTAGATGTTATTTTTTCTATCATTTATTATATTATGGTCGTAAGTATATTTTCCTTGTCTGGAGAACTGGGAAAACAAACTCCCCGTGTGGAATTAATCTGAATCTGTTGATGACTTAATGTTTTCCTTTCAGGGGGACACAGCTGTTCTAGTTGGGATTAAGGCTGACATTGGAAAACCAAGGCCCATGGTGCCAAATGAAGGATACCTGGAGTTTTTTGTTGACTGGTAGGTGTGTTGCATGCTATCATGAATAAATTTAGGCATTGTCTTTTTATAAACTATGGCTTATTTCTGTAGATTTTTGGGGGATGTTTGGATGTACACCCTGCCACTAAGAGGCAGTGTTGTTACATGTCTCTGAGTAATATGCATCTTCAGTACACCCCAGTGTATATAGACTTAGCAAAGAAAATATAATACAATAAAGTGCAATAAAAATATGTAGTGATATAGGGTGCTCTCTCTACATTCTCACCTTTTCTCCTCTGACTCAAGAAACAATAAAACATCTTAGATAAGATCTTTTGTTTTGTTTTTTTCTTCTCATCTTTAGTTCGGCCAATGCAACCCCTGAGTTTGAGGGCAGAGGTGGTGAAGAGCTGGGGACGGAGCTGAGTAACACTCTGTACAAAGTCTTCAACAACAAAAACAGTGTGGACCTGAAGAGCCTCTGCATCAGTGCAGGAGAACACTGCTGGGTCCTCTATGTGGACGTGCTGGTAAATGTGTCTGATAATGTCTTTCATTTTCCAACCCAACATTTGAGCAGGTCTGTGTCTCTAGTTTATTTTATTTTTAATTCGTCACATGATTACTTCTTACTCACTTATTGTGAGTTCAAACAAGTGCAACACTATAAATGACTCAAAAACGAAAAGCCCCTTTACATTTTTTGGATTAATAAAAAAATCACACTGACATGTTTCTGCAGCTCCTGCAGTGTGATGGAAACCTGTACGACGCCATCTCAGTCGCTATCAAGGCTGCTCTCTTCAACACCAAGTGAGTTATATGTGATAATGATGTTTCTTTGGGGTCTTTATGATCAGATTTCTAAATCATGTTGCTGTCATGTCTCAAATTCCTATTTCAGAATTCCCAGAGTGCACATATCTTCTGATGAGGAAGGTGGGAAGGAAATCGAGCTGTCGGACGACCCGTATGACTGCGTGAGACTCAATGTAGAAAACGTTCCCTGTATAGTGACGCTGTGTAAGGTGAGCTCACCCGCTGATAACAAAAAGTGAAAATTATCCAAAGCTTGTCAGCACACAAACACTGACCTTGACTGGTTGTTGTCCTGCAGGTGGGCCACAGACACGTGGTGGACGCGACGCTGCAGGAGAAGGCGTGCTCTGTGGCGAGCCTGATCATCGCTGTCACACAGAAGGGCACAGTCACCTGCACGAGGAAGGTGGGCGGAGGCAGCTTGGATCCCGAGAGCATCTTTGAGATGACAGAGGTGAGTTCGGTCCGCCGCCCCAGCCATCTGGCCTCAGCCGGGTTTTGAATATGAATAAGGATGTGCAGCGAAACGGGACTTAGCAGTATTCTGTTTTCTCCAGGCAGGTAAACGGGTCGGGAAGGCTCTTCACGCTCCGCTCATGAAGCTGCTGCAGCAGGAGGAGAGTTTGGGAAAGACGCGGCAGAAAGTCGGCTTCCTTGGTTAATGTCGTCTACATTATGTGTGTACATGTATACAGAATTTTCTAATAAAGCATTTGTACAGTCTTATTGTCTTTGTACAAACAGACACTCTCATATAGTGTTTCAACGAATAACCCCCCAAAATTTAAGATATTGTGCAGAGATATAGTTTTATTTTACTGTTTGAAAAACATTGCTAACGCTTTGTATGAATGTTCTTGTATTAAGTGCTGGTTATTAGTAAATTGAAGTTTTAGCTTAATTATAAATGGTAGAACAACGAGTAAAACATTTCAGAAGTAGAATAATTCATTAATTTGATTATCAGGATAGTTGGCAATCTGTATTCTGTCCATCAACTCATGGATACGTCTCCAATGTGTCACAAATAATTTATTGTGTTGTTAAACTATTATTTTCTTCTTTTTTTTTTAAACAACGATACTTAATACTGTACTCCTAGGACAGAAGAAGGCCCAGTCTCTGTCTGCGTCTTTTTGTCTCTGCCACGTGTCAGGCTTACAGAAGGACCAGATGTGACTCTGGATCACTTCCACTCTTCCCTCAGACTGTTTGTAGGGTGTGGGCGCTGGCTGAGAGCAGACAGGTCCAAAACAAACTCCTATTTATGGATGGAGCTCTCACTGCGGATTCTGAAACATGCAGATAATTGTTTGTGAATAGTTTCACATTACAAAATAAGGGACAACCCTGCAGGAAATTTAAAACTGCAGAAGAGACTTCACAGGTTATGATTAATGAGTTTTTCATTTCAGTGGGTCGTCAATGCCAAAAACACCTGGAAGTATTAAGACTTTTCCAAAAAATGAGGCCATACCTAAAGACTTCCAAAACACTTTGAAGCCAAGAAAGTCTTACTCCATCTCTCTTTCTCTATACGCCAAGAAATAAACTGTAACCAGTTTGTTTGAGGATTTATGCAACACATGAGTCAGAGTTGTTTATTTCTCTTTCATATATTTTGATGAAAGCTGCAGAGTTATGACATAACTGCCTCACAGCGTCTGCCAGTCTACACCTGCTTCCCAGACCTGCTGCTGGTTTGTTCTGGCCGTCCACGTGAAGCGTCTGGAGCCAGAAGAGACGCACATGCAGCGCGCTTTAAAAGCTCCCGAGGTCAGATTGTTTTTCCTGCAAATGGCACTTTCAGACGTCAGTATTTTTCCCTGTTTGGAGGGATGAGAGGGAGGATGAGAGGGAGGGTGTGAGGGAGGCGGATAAATTGCGAGCATCCACGTTGGAGCAGCCTCATCCAACAGGTCTCAGCATGGAGCTCAGAGGAGTGTGTTTGCTGCTCGGAGTACTACTACTGGTGAACTGCTCCCTGCAGCAGACTCCACCGAAGAAGAAGCTAATAAGAAAAGGTACACCGACAACATCTGCATAAAAAAGTCTGCAGGATGAATGAAAAATATTTTAATATTTATTAATTTTTTCTTTTTAAAAGGAATGTTTTTGTTATAATCATTCACTCAAATCTAACTGAAAGAAGAAATGATGGAACTGTTTTTCAGCAATTTTTCATCTCTAAGCATGCAAAAAAAACAAAAAAACAAACCCGATGTCAATATTTTTGTGTTGTATTTTTAGGCTCAGATACAGTAAAAGATCCTGCCGTGGAGGACCTGCAGAAACAGATCAACAACATCAATCATGAGCTCAACATCCTGAAGGAGCAACAGGCCCTGCAGGCAGGTAAAAGACACAACATGAGTTTAAGATTATTTTTACATTAACAAAGGAATGTGAATGATTCGTCTGAGACAGGTTCTGATTTTACCTTTGTCCACCTCTACAACTTACATGGGAAAAAAACGTATTTTTCTCTAAACCTGCATACAGTCAAACAAATGGAGATGAAGCTGAGTCAAATATCTATGCAGCTTTTCAGGTTAATCCCACCACGGTTCAGATAATGTAAATATTAAATTTGCAGACAATCCTTGTTAAACCTGCACCTGTTGATTTCTACCTGTATTTTGAAGCAAGATGAACTCCTTCCAGCTAGAAATGTACAGTCCTGTGGCTAAACGTGGTGGGAAATACCGCCAAAATGTTAACTGCAATACAATGTGAACACTTTAAAGGGTTGCTGTTTGGATTGATTTAAAGTGTGACATGAGTTTCCCTGTTCAGCGTTCAAAATATGCACACAGGTTGGAGCTAATGTTGTGTGGTTTGCTTCTAAAAATAGCCACAGATGGGATTCATATGTAGTCTTTTGAACTGCAAGTTTGAATCTGGAGAGCACATGGAAAACCTCCATCTGACTCCTTGTTCAGGACACAAAATGATATTCAGTTGTTCCTGCAAATCTAAAAATCTCCAGTAGCTTACAGGAAAACACTACATGTATCTTAAAATACCACAGGACTACTATCACTGTAGGACACCTGTATATAATCTACAGCTGGAACCTTCAAGTAAAACCAGTATAAAGTGAAATCTAACCATCTCCTCTGTTTCTGTTCTTCTCTTCAGTCTGTCTGAAAGGCATAAAGATCCATGACAAGTGTTACCTGGCTGACACTTTGAGAAAACGTTACCACACGGCCAGTGATGACTGTAACAACCTGGGCGGCGTCCTCGGCACGCCAACGTCCAGCGAGGTGAACGACCAGCTCAGAGACTACCTCCGCCAGAGCATCGGCCCCGACGAGCAGGTGTGGCTGGGCATCAACGACATGGTGACCGAGGGCACCTGGGTGGACCAGACCGGCTCCACCATCACATACAAAAACTGGGACACGTCCAACTACCGGTCCCCTCAGCCGGACGGCGGCATGTCCAACAACTGCGCCGTCCTGTCCGGGGCCTCGCGGGGGAAGTGGTTCGACGAGAACTGTCGTGAGGAGAAGCCCTCCGTCTGCCAGTTCAACATCGTCTGAGCATGTTTCTCATCATAGACTGCGTACGGTTATGGCTGCTTTCAGTGTATGTACTCCTGCTGCCACGCCACTCTGCCTGCTTTTAGAAACAGAGATTTACACCAGTGGTTCTCAGCTGGTTTGGCCTCCGGACCAAATTCTGATTTAAAGGTTACAGTCGTTGCATGAGATGGTCACATGTGAGGTTTTATTTTTGACAGAAGTGATCTGGAGATGTGTCATTTGAGGCATTCCTTGTGGTCACAATAAAACAGACTAAAACAAAAGGTCAGTCAAGAGTTAGCACGAAAGGAATCAGTGATTTCTGCCATTAGGAACTATGTTCCTATGTTTTCTGAATGGGCCCTTCAAACACCAGCACCCTCAACCTGGGCCTGTCGGACCAAATAGCAGTTCTAATGTCCCAAATTAAACCAGTCTAAAACCAAACACAACCAGGACACTCGTTAGCACATGGTCGGTGTGACTCAGTTTTCAGCTAAACAGTTGTTGGTGGGTTTTTTTCCCCATCTACAGTATTTTCCTTAGACTGTCCCTCAACATTTAATGTCCATGAATTTTAATGTGTCCAGTTTTGGATGACCATTAGATGGATTTGCAGCACCATCATCAGTAGACTTAGGCACAAAATGAATTTTCTTTTGTTGGTGTGTGTAGGTGCTGGCACCTTTCACAAATTTAAAACCTGGGTGTTATTTCCTGACTCACTGGTTGAGAACCACTGGTTTAAACTCAGACGTTTCCTAACTATAACTAATGACCAGACTCAACATGGAGCCAGAATTGTATGAAATGTTATTGCATTAATGCAGAGTTA
>JAOWBC010000539.1:5335233-5347481 GCA_028566105.1 Hypoplectrus providencianus | reverse complement strand
GATCCCAGTCCAGATCTTAACCTGATCCCAGACCAGATCTTAACCTGATCCCAGTCCAGATCTTAACCTGATCCCAGACCGAATCGTCCAGTCAGAATGAGAAACTGGACTCTGAGGATTTGAACTGTCCTGTTTGTTAAAAAAAGAGATTTAACCCCAGAGAAATATTTTTGTCACTTTATTTCTTTCTGTATTTATTTCGGAGGTTTGGAGCCTCTGAGACTTTCTGTTTCCATTTGTGCCTTTTTGTTTCCATCCTTCGTTCTGAGCTGCTTCATTGAGTCACTTTCACTGTTTGGCCGCATTATATTTAGTATTTATTTATTTATGTTTATTTATGTATTTATTAGTGGTGTTGTTTTACTGAGCCGGCCTCAAACTGGATCCACAAGAATAAAACTACAGTTCACCTCGTCAGAATGTAAAAACCTGCCAACAATTAAATAAAATGTCCTTTTTTGATCCAAATGACTTGTTCGTTATTAAAGTCACACATGTTCTTCAGTGTTTCTTCATGTGAGAGATCGAAGATAACAGATTAACCATCAACTGCAATGTTCTTAAATGCCATAAAGCGACTTTATAATCACCACCCATAAAACACATAAAAGCTTTTTAACATTTTTATTCAATGACAATATTTTACATAACAGGCAAAGTGATATTAATCAATCAAAAATATATACATTAAAAAGAAGGGAAACCTATTCAAGCTTGGAACCAGCTACCAAGTTATTTAAAACGCTAAGTAAATGAGAAAAAAAAATCCACAGGAACATTTAAAAAAAGATTTTAAAAACAGAGAATACCAGGTAAAAACATAACAACAAATAAAAAACAAGTCGATAGTTAAATCCTGACCACGAAATCAACCTACACAAGCACCTGGAGGAGTTCATTAATAGCAAAATTAACGTTTATCACAGTGATACATTTTAACAGTTAACATGATTAATTTATAAATAGCAGAACCTATTTTTAATACTTTATTCACAGCTATTTACTGAAATATTTAATATCTTAAACTGTATCAAATACAAGCCACCCTCTTAAATTATAATATTTATGAAAAAAATCTGTTTTTCAGCTGTGGTCGGGGCCGCATGGCGCCTGTTCTGCGGCTGGTCTCAGGTCAGTTTTCCGCGCTGAGTTTCCCGCCATCACACCGACACTTTCTCGCTCAAACAGACCTCAGATCTGCTGCCGCGCGCCGCCGCTGATCCCGCCTACAGGGAGGTTAACTCACTTCGGCTTCCTCCTCCGGTGTCGCGGGGCCGCCATATTTGTACCAAATAAAACACAAAAACAACTATTTCTATAAATCCTTCACGGCAGGTGAGCTACCTATCAGCGTATGATTCACGCCAGGGGACGTAAACTCACAGGAATCTCCGAGAAAAAAAAGGTAAAACGGTTTTAATTCAACTTGTTCACAGTCTGCCTGCACTCATGCTAACGGCTAACGGAGCTAGCTGATAAACAACGACGGCAACGGGGACTCTACTTCCTGTTGGGACTTTCAACATAAAATTAGCATTGAATTACACTTGTTTGAAGAATAAATGTTACATTCTCAACTCATTAAACATCTTCTTTCTTGAAAACTAAGAGTAATTCGTCAGATTAACAATAATAAATCAGATTTAAAAAAAACAAAACAAAACACAATATGAGGCTACTGTGTCTTCTGTAAAATAAAGCATCACAAGTTGTAAGAAAGAAGTTAGCAAAATTTACATAAAACAGTTTAGTTGAACACAGTTAGACTAAATTGTTCTTTGATCTTGTACTAACTGATTAAATGTAAAATACTCAAAAACTTTAACCCGTACTCTGTAACGATTAACTCAATTCATTAAAACAGCTGTTATTGATCAAATTTTGGGTTTTACACTGAATATATTTTTTCCTGAAACTTAATCCACACCAAATTTTTCTATGAAGCTAAGTACTTAAACGTGTTGTATGAAGGCTTTTACTCAAGAATAATAACTAAATACCTTTTCCACCACTTTAGAAACCATAAATAACTAAAATATGATCGTTTTATTTTGAAGGCTACAGCCATAACATCCGACCATGAAGTGGCGGCCGCTCGGTAACTTTCTGCAGTAAACAGGAGCCCGGAGGAGCCCGACGAGCTGCGGCGGCGCATAATGTGCAGGTTTTGCACCTTGTGAATGAAAAGTGTGTACATTACTGATCTATTTCTTCTTAACGCGGAGTGATAAAAGCGCGCAGACGCTTCACCCGCGGAGGAATTTGTTGCGTTTAGCCTGCTAGCGTGTAGCGTGCTAACGTTAGCTTAGCAGAGAGAGGAGCACTACGGCGGACTAACTAACCTGGACGGTAAGTAGCTGCTTTGCTTTCCGGTTGTGGGACATAAAGGACTTTCCTCTCCGTCTTCAGGTGCATATTAGCAAAGAAAACAACAATCATGTTGATTTAAAGACGTTTCACGAGCTAAATCTGCTGTTCGCGGGCTGACGGCGCGCTCCTGTAGAATGCTAGTTAACCGGATGTGGAAGTAGTTTTTTCTCCGCGGTGTAAAATAGGAAATTTCTCTCTGACTTCCCCCGGAAAACCAACAACTTAATATCAAACGGTTTCCTGTCTGTTGTTGCTGTAAATGTTTCGGTGCAGCAGGTGGCCGTTTTGACCGGGTTTGGTTGTAAATAACTGCCCGGGGAGGAGAAGGCAGAGACAGGGGACGTGGCACATGGCGGACTCTTTTCTGTCCGTGGAGGCGCGTAAAATGGCTCCTCGGCCGCGGAGAGAAAATCCTCGTCCTTCTCCGCCGGGTCTCAATTACAACTGCTGTGTAGCTCTGCGGGGTCCATTATCGGACAGTGACCGCCGGGCTAACTTGCATAGCTTTGGCTACTTTTCCCATTAAAGAATACCACCGGGTTCGTTATAAGTATTTAATAGAAACATTAATATCACAAAAGTAATCTCTAACACACTGTAAATATTCTGTTTTACAGATAACCAATAATGGAAAAAGCGTTATTTTTCTTTATGTAAAAACACCAATAAAAAAAAACTATAAATTATTTTATATATCATTGTTACAACTTTTAAGGTCCTTTTATCATATGTTTTTAAAAACAACATATTGTATTCATTCTAAATTATTTTTTTCCACCATTGTAAAAAATGTTTGAAGTATTAAAATGTATTAAAAGTGAAATAATGTATTTAGAATCCAGAAGTATAAAAGTACACGTTATTATACTACTCTGTATATGTTAATATAGGGCCATTATTATTGATATAGTAACATGTATGATTCGTATTTGTGTTAACTACTTTAAAAAAAATTTTGAAAAAAAAAACTTTTAAAGTATTACAGTAATTAAAAGATAGATCTGAAAATCTGCTCATATTTAACGTTTAAACATTAAACATTACTTCAGTCATCAATATTTTAGATTAATTGTCAATTAGCCTATTGCTTAATGGACCAAAAGTTTCACCTGAACTTTTAGAAACTGGTTTATAAATCCTTAAATATGTTGTGTGTATTAAATATTTGGCCAATTTCCTTCTTTGTGGTTGTAATTTACTATTTATATTAAAAATATGAAACTATTAAACAATGCTTTGGTGGCTGTAGAGACCTTTCCCTTATTGAGATGCGTTTAAGGACCTGCTGTAAATGTCTGTGTGGCAGATGTCGCTGGTGGACCTCGGGAAGCGTCTGCTGGAGGCGGCGAGGAAAGGTCAGGACGATGAGGTCAGAAACCTGATGGCCAACGGGGCGCCGTTCACCACCGACTGGGTGAGACTCCAAAGCTAATGATGCCTCATTTACTGCCAAAATAATGCAAACAAAACTCATAAACACATAAGAAGTTTGTTGACTTTGTTGCTGATGTCTAAAGTGAATCTAAAGATAACTTCCTGTGTGTCCTGCAGCTGGGGACGTCCCCGCTCCACCTGGCCGCTCAGCACGGCCATTACTCCACCGCCGACGTCCTGCTGAGGGCCGGCGTCAGCAGGGACGCCCGCACCAAGGTGGACAGGACCCCGCTGCACATGGCCGCCGCAGAGGGACACATGGTCATCGTGGAGCTGCTGGTCCGGGTGAGGACTCACCTGGATCTCAGGTTTAGATGATCAAACAACAGGAAACACGACATTACATCTTTATGTTTGTAGAGATTTTTCTGCATGAGAGAAACATAAAAAGTTTCTTTAAGCACACTGATTATCTTTATAATTCAGATGGCTCTTATAACAGACACATTATTTTTTGTTCGTTGTTGGATGAAACTGTTCATGAACTGTCCATCGTAATGAAACAGTAACAATGAGTTTATTTATTGGAGATTTGCTGTGAGATTATTAAAACAAAGCCGCTCTGATAAACTGTGTGAACTTCCAGAGCGGAGCAGACATCAACGCCAAAGACATGCTGAAGATGACGGCGCTGCACTGGGCGGCGCAGCACGGTCACCACAGCGTCGCCGAGACGCTCATCAAGCACGGCGCCGACGTGCACGCGCTCAGCAAGTTTGACAAGACGCCGTTTGACATCGCCGTGGACATCCAGAACACGGAGCTGATGCTGCTGCTGCAGGTGGGACCTGGTGCTGACCTCTGACCCCTGAGCCGTGGGCACGTTTACACCCCAGCATCGTCTGTAAGGTGTTTTTACCTGTGTTTGTAGGAGGGCATGCAGAACCAGGTGAACATGAACCAGGTGAACATAAACCAGGTGAGCATGAACGTGGAGACCAGCACCACCACCAGCCAGCCGCAGTTCATCATCCAGGGCATCCCCGCCATCCAGGGGGGCGTGGTCAACCTGGCCGAGCTGCTCAACAAGGCCAACGCAGGTACGAACACACCTGCACGCTCCAAACCCAAACCTGCATCATGAAAAAAACATGCTGCAGGTTTTATTGAGAGAAATCAGAAAACTGAACCCTTAATTGTTAAAAACATAATAAATTGACCCTTTATTGTGAAAATACACACATACTAATTATTTTATTTAAAAAAAACATATAAATGAAAACTTTTATTGTTATAAACATACATAATAAATCTTTTGCATGTAAAAACTTGCAGCCATAGAAAGCCTTTTATTGTGAAAACCTTGCACGCTGTGTGTTGATGACGTCCTGTTTGTGTCTGTTTCAGGCGACTCGGAGGAAGCGATGGCCGCCAGCGCTCTGGACTCCAACATCCAGCACGCCACCGTCGTCAACGAGGGGGGTCAGAGGGTCATCACCATAGTGACGGACCAGCACGGCAACCTGCAGACCACGGGAGGGATGGCGCCGCCGTTCTTTGTCACCATGCAGCACGGACAGCAGAGTACGCGACCTTTGACCCGCCCGGCTGTCTGGTCACATGGGTGGATTGGTTATTAACCAGTCTGTGTTTTGTTCCCAGTGTTGGCGGTGCCGGCGAACACGGTGACGGAGGAGGTGGTGACGGAGGATCCGCAGCCGCCGCCGTCCAGGAAGAGGAAGCTGGAGGTGACCAACAACCACAACGACACGGGGGAGACGGTGAGACGAGCACGGTCACAGAACAACCACGATTTAATGTCAGAAGTAAAGAAACGACGCGTTTCTCTGATCATTTAAAGAAAAAAATAACATGCTGAGTTAAAGGACGAGACATTTCAGGAGCATCACCATAAATCTGCAACTCTTAATCATCTCTGATGGGATGAATTCATTTGAAATTCCTCAGAGCTGCAGGATTAAAGATTAATACAGATTTTATATATTAAAGTGAAATATAAGGAAAGGTTTATGCTCATAGTATCTGTTGTTTTTGCAATGATTGACTGAGAATTTTGCTGTTAAATTGTTTTTAAATACATTTAATTTAAATTCCTTCAAATCTGCCGACAGTTTGGAGGTCCAGAGGTTAAAATCAGTCATTGAACTAATTAAACAAATGTTTGTGATTCTTCAGGTGTTTTGGGAATCTGTTTCCTGCAATAACGTATATTAATTCATTTAACCATGAAAAGTTTGACACATTTATTCTGGTATAAGTTGCTTTTAATTGCAGTTTTGTTGATGCTGCTCTTAATTTGCTGTTTGAACACTGAACATTTCTAGCTGAGTCTCTAACCGTCGTCTTCCCGTTCAGGAGTTGTTGCAGCGCCAGCTGCAGGAGGCCAACAGGAAGGCGCAGGAGTACCGGCAGCAGCTGCTGCGTAAGGAGCAGGAGGCCGAGGAGTACCGCATCAAGCTGGAGGCCATGTCCCAGAGCCAGGCCACCACCGGAAACGCCGTGGCCAGTGGTGCCAACGCAGCCAGCCCCGAGGAGGTGGTGGGAGGGGAGGAGGACGAGGAGGAGGCGGCGGCGGCCGGCATGGTGGAGGAGGAGGGGGAGATGGTGGTGCTGCAGGAGGGAGGCATCATCATGGAGGGAGAGGAGGGTCAGGTGACGCTGGTGGAGACCGGAGGGGAGGCGACAGAGGTCAGCTCGTAACAGCGAGGAGGACAGGGGAAGAGGAGGAGGAGGAGGAGGAGGACGCAGCGGCACAAAGATGGATCCAAACAGGAGGAGGTTTGACTCACAGCTGGTTGATTAAAAGTGTGCACCATTTTGAGTCCCATGAAAGGACAAGACGAGGAACAAAATGGTTTCCTGAAAACAACAGAAGGTCAGACGTAAACGTTTGGTCCTGCACCATTTTGATTCCCTGAATGAGCCATCCCAACACGAGGAGGGGGAAGCAAAATGGCAACATAGCAGGAGGAAGGTGATTGAAAACAGACTAAGTGAACAGGAAGGAAAAGTGTAGTCATGCACCATTTAGAATCCCCAGTAGGCCAGATAGGAATCCTTCAGAGAGGGAAGCAAAACGGCTTTCCATAAAGGACAGAACAGCTGGAAGAGAAAGACGACTGTAAACCGACCAAACAAAGATAAAGTTGTGCACCATTTACAATCCCTTAATGATTCCATCCCAACACTTCAGAGAGGGAAGCAAACTGGTAACAACAAGAGAAAGATGGACTTTTTGAGGCCTTAATAAGAAGACAGAGGAGTTTGGTCGTGCATCATTTTGAATCCCAGAAAGTACATGATAATACTTCAGACAGTGAAGCTAAATGGCTAACGGTAAGGACAAACCATAGGAAGAGAGAGACTATTGTTACAAACATAACGGAGGCGTTTGGTCGTGCACCATTTAGAATCCCTGATTGAAAATATCCCAGCAAATTGGTAACAGAGCAGGAGAAAGAACCATTAAAGAGATGTTCAGACGCACATAATTATGTGTTCCTGCTTGGACGTTTAACTAAATTCCCTCTCAAGCGGGATGCCAAATGGCTGCTGCAGAGTCAAGAAGGCTTCAGAGCCAGAAGATGGAGAACCAGTCAGTTATCCCACATCAAAACTACAATGTTGGGCTTCATGAATATGATCCTCTCCGAGTGTCTGTTCAGAAGAACATCCCTTTAATGCACCATTTTGCGTCCCCATCCGACTCTGAGTGAGACAGAATCACTCAACCTGAGGATGCCCTACAGCAGAGTTTAACTTTCTTCGGTTTAACATTTTCCTCCTTGTTTTTTAACATGATTGGTTATCCCTCCTGTACCATTTACATCCCTTTTGATAAACTGGGACCATGTCACACCTTTAGAAACCCGGCCGCTCAAACCTCGCTGCACCATTTTTCTCCCCCTACAGAGTCCAGACGAACCAGACTGAGAGCAGAGAAAAGCCTTTCAGGAATACTTGGACACTAAAATAACTGAACTGCTTTCCTACTTTTTTATGTTTTTGTTTATAACCAGTTTGTTTTCAACGTGACGTCATCATGTTCAGAACAAACGTTTCCCTGTTTGCTTCACGAAAACCAATCCAGCAGCTGTTTGTGACGCGACGGGAACATTAATGGAAAAATCACTTTAGTTATTCTGCTTCGGTTTCCGTTGCCACTCGTAAAGCCAATAATTAACTGTTTAAATCTAGAAACTCGTCTGTTTCACCGGATCCATCATGGAAACCTTTAATTTGCTCCGTCATTGTGATTTTAATTTAAAAGCAGCTTCGTTTTCCATCATCGGGTGGTTGTTCGCCTGTCGGGTCCAACAGGGCTGCAGCTGATTTCATCATCGATCAGATAATTATTTTATAGATTCAGATTTTGTCTATCGTCCCAAACCAACTGTTAAAAAAAACTGAGAATATTAACGTTTAATAACTAGAGGTGAGTTCATTTGGAGCATTTTTTAATAAAAAATTCCTTAACAGCTCAAAGGAATAAAAGCATGAGCATGAGCTCACAAACATAACAACAGCCTTAAAGTTTAAACTGCTGCTTTATCTTTTAATTTTTTTTCCTTATTATTAACTTTGTGACCTTCGAGGCAACAATATATGTCAACAAAATAACTTTAATAAGATGATTGTTGTTAATAATTAAGGCTTTGAAACACTTAAAATGATAATTTATAAAACAGATGATGAGTTCAGTTTCTTTTTCAAAACCTCTGTTGTGGTCAGAGTTTAAAGTTAACAGCAAATATTCACATTAAGAACCTGTGACCAGTTGATTATTTTTAGTCATTTTGATTTGAATAAGTCATTAAATATCTTTTTGTTACCAACTCTCCAGTAAATGCTCTCGTATAAACTCACATTAACAGATTAGTTTCCATTAATCGTGTTTCTGCGTCTTTTGGCTCTTTAATAACTCGTTTACATTCCTGTTTCACTCGTCACGTTTCACACTTCCTTCCTTCTGGCTGCTGTTGGTTCCTATTTATCATCTAAATTCGGATGTGCAGTCATGTTTTCATCTTTATTTAGTGTAGTTTAGCCGTTTCAGGACGCCAAACTCTTCAAAACTCTTTGGCTGCAGCTGTGGATTAAATATAAGAAGAAAGCTGCCTTTAAAATGGCAGTTTTTTGGCTGGACTTTGGTTCATCTGAGCCATGTTGAGAATTTAAAACACTGCAAAAAGTTCAGCTCACATTTGTTGTAAACGCGTCATAAACTTGTAAACTTTCCCTCATTTAAACTCAGTTATTAACGTTTCCACCCAAATCTTTACTAAAAACATTAGTTAGTGTATTTATCATTTTACTAAAACTCATTAACCTGCTTCTAAAATAAGTTTGTTTTTTTTACATGACAACAATCAAATCCGACGCTGAGTTTGGCCTCATAATGTAACGAAGCTGTTAATTACGTGAATTATGTGATGAACCAGTTCGGCCCTGTTGAGTCCCAGTCAGCAGCAGTTATTGATCCCACCTGTCAGCTGATTGATCACCTGTATCGGCTCCTACCTGTCTCTGATCACTGATAGTTATTTTTATAAGCTCTGCAAAGCCAACCTTTTTCTATGTACATATAAAGTTGTATTTTTTTAACTGTACCTGAATGCTTCACCGTGATGATGATGATGATGATGATGATGATGATGATGGCTGCTTGCATTGGTAATCTGAAATATAAACACTTGTTTTTTGAACTTCTTTGTTGTGTTATTGATCCAACAATGACACCTGAACTCACCACGAGGCATTATAATTGTCTTATAATTTAATTTCCACTTTAATCAACATCAGTATTCATTAAATATTTATTTTTATATTGTTGCCCCTTAAATAAATCGTTTACATAATAGCACTGTTGCTTTTGTGATAAAATATTTTTTATAGTAAAAATTAGTATTTATCTGATTAATTTTTACATCGCTTCAGATTTCTATAAAAAAAAAAGTCCACTTTTTACAACAAAGGACAAAAATATGTTCCTAAAACTGCTGTAAAATGAAATGTGAAGTTAATGTTTAGAATTAATTATTTTGTGATTTTGCAGAAATTACTTTGTAACTGTGACTATTTTGGGTTATAAATACGAATTGCCAATACATTTCTTAATTTTAACCCTTTTTTAAAAAAAAAATATGCGCTCATAATTTTATTTATTGAAAAGTAGAAAAATGAATTTCAGATCAATATATTTCATATTGCTAAATTTATTAATGATTTGGGAAAAGATAAAGAGCATTTTAATTACTTTATACTTTGCTGTGTAGATGGTAAATTAGCTTGGGGGTTTAAAAGATGATGAATATAATGTGTTATGTGCATTTTAAACAATAAGTAAAAATTAGGAAATACAGTGCAGTGGTATATTGTTTTTATTAATCATACAATATTTGCCTCTGATATGCAGTTTAGTCGAAAGTAGCAGAAAATGAAATTACTCGAGTAAAGTACAGGTACAGTACTTGAGTAAATGCACTTTCCGCCATTGGGTTTCGATGTTTTTTGTTTATTTTCTCGGCTTTCCTGCGGATTTTCTGCATTTATTTTAAGATAACTGCGTATCTACTGTTGTTAGGGAAATTAAAGTTATTAAATGTTGCTACTTAAACGCATAAATACCGATTATTTTTCACGGTATTTAACTACAGCTCCCATGAGGCGTTCACGGGCGGCCTCTGGCTTTTGGGATATTCCCGCCCAGCTCGTGGATTATGACCGATCAGTGCTGATTGACGGGCCCACCGGCCAATCAGAGGTGGCGAAGTGGCGCTCGGCCAACCCCGTGCGGCGGGGGGCGGGGCCGCGGAGGGAGGGGGCAGGGCTGGAGGTATCATGGAGGATCAGTAGACAAACTGTGGCCATCAGAGGAGAGCAGCTACCGCTCTGATCCCCGGGACTTTGTCAACTGTTCGCCGCCTGTTTTGAACCCCCGCAGACCGGAGAGCTCAGCATGGACATGAAGAAGAGGATCACCCTGGAGCTGCGGAACCGGAGTCCGTCGGAGGTAAGCAGCTTTTATTTTAATAACATTTAAATTGTTGCCTGAAATAGCCCGGGAGGTGATGTGCGACCGGAGCCCGGCTGCCTGCTCCCCCCGCGCTCATCACATGGGCTCCGGTCACCGACAACCGGCGGGCAAGTTTGCTTTCGGTCATTCGGTCCGTTAAACCCCTCATCGACCCGGTTATCAACTCCCGGTTGAGACCCCAGATGGATGTAGAAGCATCTCCGCGGCTCCGTCAGTCCGCCCGCCCCCTCCTCCTCTCCGGTGAAATCCCGTCTCTCAGGGAGGCTCCGCGGACACAAATTCCACCGTAAACCCGCGTTACGATCCCCAGTTTACGGTAGTTATCCCACCGGAGCCCCGGTAGCCCCTTTAAACCGTGAAACGTTCATCTAAAAACACCTTCGACGCGCGAGTTTAACTTTTAATCAGTCACCGGCCGCTCGGGGGAGTTTAACGGAAATAAACGACGCAACCAGGAACAAAAAACAACCCGCGGGCCGTAGTTCGCTGTCAGAGCGGGTGTTTCTCCGGTGTTTTCGGGGCTCGCGGCGGGTTTGTCCCGGTAAAAACACTGCGTGTCAACGTTCACAACAACGACGTCGGCTGGAGCTTCGTGTTTCTCCGAACAGCGGACATTTTAAGTCGCCAACGGCTTAAACTTCGACGGAAACGTCTCGTGCGCGGCCGTTATTTCAAACTTCTCGTCGTTAAATTCGCCTCTGAAGTGAATTTAACGTCTTTATTTGAGGCTTTTGTCGACGGTTCCCCCCGGTGCGACCCTGCTCGGTGGCGGACGCGGGGCGCACTGAGGTCGGTCACAGAGACATTTTGAGTGGGGGAAGCTCGTGCTCGGCTCGGTAGTAACGCGTTACCGACTTAACGTTACAGAAAGCGGATTAACGGCCGATTTCGACGGTGAAACTGTCGGACGTCGAAAAATGAACACATTAACGGGAGTTTGGACGCAGCCGAAGCAGCCGCGTTACACCTGAGCGTTACTGCGGGGCCGTTACCGTGTGGTCCCGGTAACCGGAGGGTCTGTGTGTGAGAGCTGCGGCGTTACGAACCAAGATGGCGTTACTCAGTAAACAGATTACTGCCTGCGAGGATTACTGCTGTCCGCCTCTACCGGGAGAGAGTACACACACCACGCGCTTTATTATCGGTTACACTGTAATAAGAACAATAATAACAATAAGAACAACAACAACAACAACATTAATGATATTAATAACGCTAACAGGATGTGTTATTTTGTGGTTTTTATGAAGCAACCGGAGCTCCTTCCGCGTGTGTGTGTGTGTGTGTGTGTGTGTGTGATTAAGTTATATAACCGGACTGCCAACCGATCAGCGTCAGTTAAATAAAACACACACACACACACACACACACACACACAGTTCAGACTTAATTCACTACACACTGAGACTTACACACTCAACTTGCGGGTGTCGGGTGTTCTGAATTG
>JAOWBC010000539.1:5257037-5268629 GCA_028566105.1 Hypoplectrus providencianus | reverse complement strand
GTGTGTGTGTGTGTGTGTGTGTGTGTGTGTGTGTGTGTGTGTGTGTGTGTGTGTGTGTGTGTGTGTGTGTGCAAGCAACTTGATTAATCGTTCATTTCCTACAGAGGTGAATTGTTCAGGAAAACCCAGAATAAAATTTGCCACAGCTTGTGTTTACGTCAGCTCCTGTGCTTCCTTCATTCCTTTCTGCTGAAAACTGATTTTCGCAACAGAGAAAAAGCAGGAAAACTACATTAACAAACAAACTGAATTATGTGTTCACACCAGATAAAAAGCAAAGTATCGCAAAATTGGCTTTAAGTGCAATATTTAAGTGCAGCAGGGTGAATTCTGAGACTGCATTGAGTGCTCTGTCTGCAAGTCTGTGCAGAACTACAAGCAACAACTCTTAAAATGTTTGTTTTCTGAATGGAGTTTGGTTCTTTCAGGGTATGATATATATAACGCCCGCAGGCTTTCACACCACAGCAGCATGCATATTTCTTGCAAACATGCAAATGTCGCTGTGTCGTTTGCGTTGCACTGCACATATTTGTTTTGCAAAGATTTTTTTATGTCAACATGCAAATTTTTGCTTTGGGTTCAACTTTTAAAGCTGAATGAAAGGAAACTTCAGATTCAGCTAAAGTCTGTTGAGAAACTGATCAACCAAGTTGCTTGCAGAGTTTGTGTGCAGGAGAGTAAATGTGTGTTTTTGTGCTGGTGCATTCATGACTTGTGCTTCCTGTTGTGCTCCTACTTGAGAGCTTTAGCTACGGAGGAGTAGGCGATGTGGATCTCGCTGTCAATCGGGCAGGTGGAGGAAAACTCCTCCCTGGCGTACGCTGCGTTCAGGTACCTCCAGAGGTGTGTCAGAGACTGAGGGATGTTAAAGTTCCTGTATTTTAAACACACCACCTGAAGAGAAAAGAGAGAGAGGATGAGAGTAAGAAACAGGCTGGAATCAAGCCTTCAGTTTTTGGACCAAAAACATTGACTCAGCATTTTAATCTGCTGCTCAGCTTAAAGCAGAAGATTACCTTCACGATGTGCAGCTTAGGCAGCAAGTTGCAGTCAGCCAGAGTAAGCTCTTGGCCGTCCAGGAAGGGGCGGGATGAGGAAGTGAGCTCATCGGCGCTATTCTCGTCAATCTCGTCAGGAAGCGGGCAGCCGAGGTAGTCGTCCAGCTTCTTCAGAGCCTTCAGCAGGCCTTTCTCCAGGTCTGAACACACAGGAAACATTCAAAAACAGAGAAAACCAAATCAAACCTAAAGCAGCTGTTTCTCCAGAAAAGAAATGCAAATGTAAGTGGTTTTCAGAATAATGCAATGTAGGTTTATAGAACGGGTTGAATTTAGATTAAATAAGCGAGTAGACACAAAAAACACGCAGGTTTCATTCAATAACAGTGACATTTCCAGTGAGATCAGCCAGCACAGGGAGCAGCAGGTGACCCCGCCTGCACTGCAGCTCAGACTGTAATCTATTAACAAAGATGCTCCCCGCTGGTTTTCTCTCCGTCACAGAACAGACAGAAAGAGCTCGACAGGTCAGCAAAGATAAAACACAGTCGACAAATATTCCACTTTAAAGATTAATATTTCATTACGTGAATGTTAGATCCACTTACTTTCGTTGGCCTGAGGGTTTGAGTTCTTCACGTAAGCAGAGAATTTAGAGAAAACATCCATCCCCGCAGTGTTGGACTCTGGGTTACGAGCAGCCAGACGGGGATACCTTAAAAAAAGAACAAGAAAGAAAAAGAGAGAAAACATTGAAGATTCACATATAATTACATCACATTACAAACAAAATTGTACAGAAATAAAATGAAAAGAAAGGAAAATAATAAGCTGCAATAATTATTTTATTTATTATTATCGATTTATTTCTCCCCATGGGCTTGAAAGAAGTGTTTTCCTTTAAAGAAAAAATTAAAAAAAAGCAGCAAATGGAAACCGTGTCACTTTTTTTCGAATATTGATAAAACTAGTGGGAACTTGCAAAAATGTAATATAAGTACTTTTTTTTATTCACATTGTTGTGAAATACAAATTCAATTTGCAATTTATATTAATGATTTATGGCATTGTTACTGTGCTATACAGCACAAAAGACACTTTTAATTTGTCCTTATTCCAGCCATGTCTGTTCTTTTGACAAACAGGTGCATGACCTAAATACAGCAGTGAAAAACAAGGCCATGGTGAGAAAAATGTGAAAACTGAAAACTATTAATTTTCTGACAGTCCACTTACTGCGTCAGCTTTAAACAAAATAAATAAATAAATAAATAAACCCCAGAAAATATGCAGTGATTACTTAGGAGGGGCGAGATTTTCCTCCAGGAACTCCTCGATCTTGTTGGTGTCTGTTTTCACCTCGCTGCCGTACAACAGGAAGGGAGGCTGAGCACCCGGAGCCAGGTCCTTCAAGATGTCCGGCTTCCTGAGAGGGGGACGGACACAGAGACAGCGAGAGACACGTCCAGTGGAACAAACAGCAGGACAGAGGTGGAAGAATAGGGGAAAGAAGGAAAAGGAAAACATATGAAACCACAGGAAACTTCTCATGTTTGCAACTTCCCCAGCTGTCAAAATGTGAAATAAGAGCCGCAGCAGCTATATGTCTTTCTGCGCTCAATATGTGAATGAAACGCTTGTTCCTTCACATTTAGGAGCTTTAACACAGAAGGCGGACGGAAATTGAGTTTGTTCACCTCTTCATATCCACTGTGGTGACGTCGAAGGTGACTCCTTTCAGCCACAGCACCATGAAGAGACGCTGTGAGAAGGGACAGTTCCCGATGCTCTGACCATCGCTGCCGGCCTGCGACACAAAAAAAAATGTTTTTATTTAAATGCTCACAGGTGAATACTATGATTAGGAAGAAACACAAATGGGCTCTGTAGCTGTTGCTTTGCAGGTTTTCGACTTAATTTTCTCTTTTATGATGAAAATCTCAATAGAAATACATGTAAAGAAAGAACACATGCAATAACATGTTTTTACTCATCAAAAAGTCAGCACCTGAAACTATTTCTGCACATCCAATATTGACCTTTAACTCACTATAACCTCTTGCAGAACGTTATTCATTCTGTTGACAGTTTTTAGGTTTTTTGGGGATTCACTCAATCACTTACCTTTACAAAAAAAATTTAAAAAATGCAGATTTGCTATTTGTCTCGATATTATAACATTGGAACTTCAGCATCTTTGGTTTTTAATCGCTGCTTTGCAAAGCATTTAATTCAACTTTTCCAAACTTAACAATGTAATGACTCATGCAATAAAATCGATTCTTGAAATAAATAAATCAGCACACGAATCCAAAACAACAATCATTTTAACTGCAGCCTCGAAGCAACATAATTCACTGTTGCAGTCGCACACAGCTCGTCTGCTGCTCAGGAAATGATCATGCAGCTTTAAAATGCTCCTTGTGTGGCTGCAGGAAGCCATAATTCATGTTCAGTCATACTATATCCCATATAGAGTTTTACTGTGGCCTCTACAGCATAAACTCAGAGGTTACATTAAAACAGGAAACCGCTTTCTTTCTGTCACTGGGGCCAATGTGAAACTGTACTTGTGTTAATTAAGAGTATCAAGTGTAAGTGAAGAGGCTGAGGACTAGAAACCGCGATTTAGAGAAGTTACAACAGCATCTTTCACCCCTAAGAAAAAAAAAAGCAGAGGGTGGTGCACATGTTCACATGTCCATACAGAGGGATCATTATTGAAACGTGTGTGGGGACATGAAGGGAAGCCATATTAGCTGTATTTAGAGTTTTCAGCTCAAAGAAAATGAGATTAACCTGCCTGACACGGGCCTACTAACATACTAAATATAGATTAAAGTCGCCTGCACATAATGTTAACGTGCATTTAATGAGATTAGCCTTACTGACATTTATAAACCCGGTGAGTCAGCAGAGGTGGTCATGAATATTATCAATGTGATTTAAAACACGCAAGGTGACTTTAAGTGTCCAAATACTGGTAGTACGAGATACGTTATCAGCATTTAATAACAAAACAGCGAGAGGACTGATGAAATGTTGAGATAAGGAAGCTCATAACAGACCGTATCTGCAGCTTAAGGCCCGTTAAATAAATAAATATGGCATAAATGTCGCCGTGTCGACACTTTTAGTGGGTATCATTCAATCGCTTACCTTCACAAAAAGTTCAAGTTTGGGCTGATTCGCGTCGCTCATCTTCACCTGCTGCTGCACGGAACAAAAAACAGGAGACACTTACAAACAGGCGGTTAAAATAAAGCTAAATAAAGCACAAAACGAGAAAACGAGCTCGAAACTCGGGAAGCCAAGCCCATCTTCCGCTCCAAACTCCAGTCAGAAAATGACACATTTTAACATTTAGCAGCAACACAAGCAGCGAACATGTCAAACGAGGGAAACTTTAGCTTCTTGGCGGCTTCAAAGTGTTACATTGTGGCTAATTTTGAGTGGATACGTACAAAGTGTTTCAAGTTGTCGCCGTCGCCTGTTGCTGCCTGCTGGTCGTTTCTCCTCCCAGTTCTGCTGCTGCCTGCCTCTCTGCAGCGACTCACTCCTCTCCACCTCCACCACCACCTCCATCATCATCATCATCATCATCAGAGCTCCTCCATTTCCTGCTGCTGCATGACGGGTTGAGCTTTCAGCAAATAAAGAGGCGTTCAAGATCAACAGCGCCGAGGCTTTGAAGTTCAAAAGAAGAAGAAAAAGTTGGGTTGAGACACAGGATGAACGAGGGGAGGCTGGAGTGGAGATATTTTTTAAGACTTCAAAAGACACACGTGGCTTCACATAAGTTAAATTTTGGTTGTACATTAAGCTCAGCATGGATAAAAACATGCAGGATTTATTTGGTTATGTTAGAAAAGCCATGCTGTCAGTAAGCAGAGGCTGACGTAATACGTACAGGGTGTGGACGAAATAATACGAACACATGCAGTTTATGTTTTATATGTCAAAAGTCAAATATAGTGGCTTTACATAATCTGCATTCCGACTCATACCCCACTGCAGTCTGTATTTTTTTTTTTTTTTTTTAAATAATAATAAAAAAAAACGTCCAAATGTATTTTCATAAGAGCAGTGTTCAAGGTTTTACTGACATCTAGCGGCGAGGCAGCAGATTACAACCAAATAAATACCGCCCCATTTATCCCTCTATTACCAAGTGTGAAGGCACAATGATTCAAGAGAGCTTTAGGTATTTTGTTTGTTTGTTTGTTTGTTTGTTTGTTTGTTTGTTTGTTTGTTTGTTTGTTTGTTTGTTTATTCGTTCGTTCGTTTGTCTGTTTGTTTGTTGTTGTTTTTTTTTTTTTACAAAGTGGAGGGAAAACCTTTTGTATTAATTTGACATAACAATCACAAATATTTAATTGATACCAAGAGGAAAATTTGATTTTGCCCTACCAACCAAGATCAGGAAATTGATCAATGGGAGGAAAAAATATATAATATAAAAACACTTCTTATGCTTGGATGTAGCTCAAATTTGCTCAAATAGTTTCCAATATCTGACCTACACCTTAAAGCCAAATTAATTTCAATACATATTTATTATAAACTAGAGTTGTGTTGAGGCTTTGAAATACAATTTGGAAATTTCCCTCAACCAACTTTTAATAATAAGTTGCTTTGACTATTTTATTTATATATGTAGCTGTTTGCACATTTCACAAACATCCAGTAGAGGGAGATGTTGGGCTTTACTTTGCTCTCAGATTACAGACAAGACATGAGTCTGGTCCTAAAACCTGGAAAATGATTTTAAGAGGGAAATCCAATGAGCTGTAACACTGGTAATTAAAGTCATTATCCAGATTTAGTCATGGAGGAACAAACTGACATCCAGGGAGCTCCATAAGTCCTCAAGGAACTTCCAGGAAGCAGTTTAAACTGTTTTCAAACATGACATGGAAAACTGGGCTGAGCCTGGCCCAAAACCTGGAAAATGAGTCTTATGAGGGAAGTTTAACTGTCTTAACACTGATGGCCAAAGCTTTTATTCAAATGTAGTTATGGAAGAAAAAACTGAGATCCAGGGAGCTCCAGGAGTCCTCAAGGAACATCCTGAAATATAAAGCTGAATCTGTTTACATCCTGACAGACAGTGTTAGATTGACATTTAAATATGTTTTTCTATGTTGCTGTGATGATCAACATCTGAGAACAATGGGTTTCGTTCTCACATTGCCTTCGGTTTATTTGACCCTAAATTTAAATTTAAAGTAAAATGTTCTGTTATTGTTTCTAAAAAAGTTGTTTTGGGGGATCCATTGGTTGCAACTTTATCATGGGAAAAGATGTAATAAATATAAGATCTTTAAACCTTTTGAGGTAATTCAGATCTTTGTTGCAGCATGTTATTTTGCATTATACAGTACAAACACACACATTAAAAATAATAAAATATCAGGAAGTGGTTGTGTTCAGCAGGTGTGGCCGTAGAGCAGGTGCACTGAAAGTAGTCAGGTAATCCAGGAGAAAAACAATCGTGCTTTGTTAACTGTTGCTTGGCGAGTGTTGACAGCATGTGACAGCAGATCCTTGTTACAAAAACAAACTCTGGTCATGGAGCGCACACAAACCTGCTGCAGGCCTCTGTGAACCATAACAGCTTCTTCTGCCCGGAAGTCTTATTTTTACATAAATTTTGTAACCAATTTTTTTTTTTTTTTTTTTTCTGTTATTATAACTGTTCTCAGACGGATATCAGACGGACAGACTGTCTGCCTTTTAAACTGGGAGTCTGGAGGTTGAATCATTGTGTACAACAGAAATAAATAGAAATATAATAATAAAATTAAATTAAAAAAGATTTGCACGAAAGCATTCTAAAGTTATCCAATCAAGCTTTCACGGCAGAATCCAAACTTTTCTTTGGTGTGAATTTACTCCACTACAAGTCAAATCCTGGATTCAAAACCTACTTGAGAAAAGTACAAAAGCATCAAAAGTAAAAGCACTCATTATGCCGAATGAGTATACATTATTCCAAATGTATTATTGTTTTATTATTATTGTTATTATAAACGTAATAATGTTTGCAGCATTTTTAATTGTTGCAACTTAATATGCTACTAACAAGTCAAATCACTTAAAATGTATTATGTATTTTTAATGTTAATTCTTTACCATAAAAGTAACTAATTTTAATAAAAACTAAAAAAAAATTGGTTTTTATTGCATGACCTGCTTTCTATTGCTTGTTTATTGCCTGCTGCAATACCTGAATTTCCCCTATGGGGGATCAATAAAGGAATTCTTATTCTTATCTTATTCTTAAATATAATAAATGTTGTGGATTTTAAATACAATATTTGCCTCAAAATTTAGTGGAGTAGAAGAGTAAAGTTACAATAAAATCAATGGTCAACTACTCAAGTAAGTACCTCAACATTGTACTGAAGTACAGTATTTGAGTAAATGTTCTCAGTTACATAACAACACTTGTCTTCAATGCTAGCTCTGGATTATATTTCATAATAAGGACACAAGGCAGAAAAACATTCATAATCATTCCTTTTAAATTACCATCAAATAAGAAATATCAAAGTAAAAAGCGAAGTATTCTGATTTACAATGATCACTTCCTTATAGAATTAGTGCAAACAGCAAGCAAAATGTTGCAGACCAGGAACTACATTTCCCAGAAGCCCCACAGGGCGGACAGGAAGGCGGCACAGAGAGCCGCAGTGAGGGGGAGCTGCACCGCGGAGGCTCCGTTACACAAGTTGGTGGTGCAGCACTCGAAGCTGCTGGTGTATCCGGCGCCCAGGAGGCTCCCGGTCAGCGTCTTCCCACACAGGTCTGAGTCCAGGCAGCCGCGGATGTGCAGGCTGAGCGTCCCCGTCGCATTGAACTCTGGGAGGTTTAGAGACAGAGGAGGATGACGTCATAACGCTGCATTTTTTTTCCCCGCGCTTCCGGCTAGGCGGAAGGACTACAAACCGCCAACATTTATGAATAAAGTCAAAGACGGACTTAACTTTGTTAAAATGAAAAGTACAATAAAATATGGATATATTAAGGCACACATCACACCATGGAAGGATATTTAGTTAGTTTAGGTGAAGTGTTGCAGGCTGAAGATTGTTATAGCAGATATGGAGTTATTCTTTTTTTTTTTTTTTTTTTTTTTTTTTTTTAATCCTAAATCAAAATGACTCGTTTATAAATAATCTAGAAAATAATATTAAAGTAAAAGTAATATTTTTTGTGGTTATTTTATTTTTGTCCTATGCAATTATGCAGTAATGATGGGTAATATAGATGTTGGAATCTGAATTTGATGAGAAGCTATGTTATAGATAGATTAGGTGAAAAACTTAAGAATGAATACCAAATAAAACAGCACACAGTTCATGCTCTCGTATTAAGATTTTTTTTTTTTTTTTACACTAACTTTAAATGTCATGCTGTCCTTTTTGCAGTGTCACCTCAACCAGGAAAAGTCTTTTGATTTTATCACATTGTCCTTATCACCAGAATGAGCTTCCTCAGTTGCCAATAAAACTACAATTAGATGTGTTTGAATTTCAACCCTCGTATCATCAGTGTTGAGGTTTACTTACGTGCTTCTCCACGGAAGCAGCTCTCAGTGGCATTATTACACTGGACTTCTTTTCCGAACAGACATGTCCCAAATATGCCAATGGTGCACTGCTTACAGGTGAGGCATTGTGCTGTTCAGTGGAGGGAATGAAGGAAACATGATAATCAGATTCACAGGACAGAAACTCACTCAACAACATAGTTTGGTGACTTGCTATCTTCTTAAAGTTCAAGAGTATCAGGAAATCAGTGTTCTCCACCCACTAGCATCTCTAAAGCTCCAAGATTTTTTGTGTGTGTTTTGTTTAACATTAATATTTGGAGTTTTACGGGTGTTACGTGCTTGATAACATCTTGGAGGTACGCATTGACTTTCTGAACTTTTTACACATACTTACTAGTTGACAGGGCAAAGCTAGCTGCCCCTGGCTCACGACTTTGTGCTAATCTTAGCAGATTAACATAAAGATCCTATACAAATCAGGTACCTATAGCAGAAATGAACCTGTGGTAAACCCCATGGCTCCATACTGGGCCCATTATCATTTCACTTGATTAATTTCTATGGTTACCCTCCGCCCCCCTCGTATGAAGTTTGTACAGCAGCTTAAAATGACATGTTAACATTGTCATTATGAAGCCAAAGCGACATCTACATGGTCTTCAGTACTTCAGGGAGGCTGGGGGGGTCAGACAATCACAGTCGACTGGTGTTTTTTTTCTCCTGTATAACAACAGTAACAGCAGTTATGTAACCGTGTTATGTAACACCCTTAGCAAGAAGGGTTGTTGACTTAACCTAATTACATTGCTATTGTTTCATTAGTTTTTGACAAAAAAAGGGCAACTTTTACATTTTGGTTAGTGGAAGGGTTTAATTTTTATGCCTTAAACACTCCTGGGGTCATATTTAAGAGGAGGAACTAATTATCCATATGGTTGCTTAGTTTTGAGGACTTGTTTGTATGTTTTGTTATATTTCAAGCAACTTTAATTTCTAATTCTTTATTGCTGTAATATCCCTATTAAACAGCTACTAAATTATATTTAGGAAGCTCACCAAACACCTTTTATTTTGTTTTCTAATACAAACATTATACTGACAGTGAATCTGACACAACATATACAGGAACAAATCTATCAGATTTGTGATAATTGGTGCCGGACCAGACACTTGTGCCAGGCTGAATGTTATAAAACTGCGGTGAGAAATCACCAGAGACCTAATCATGTTCAGCAATTAATGTAACCACTCATCTGTATCTTGTTTGTCCCAGCTAATGAGCCCAGTGTACTGAGAGTTTCATGCTAACAGCTATTTCCAAGTAATGCCAACTAATTATGTATTATATGAAGTTTAAAAAAGTATACTGAGTTGGTAATTAGGGCAGGTTTAGGGCAAGAAAATGTGTTTGAATGTGGAAAAACTCACATTGAAGACATTTTTTTTTCGCATTACAGTGATTTAAAGACATATTTACTCACAAATCCCTCTTTAGCTTCAGTGTAGATCTACCGATCACACCATTTTCACCTCAAGACATTAATTAAACATTTAATTAAAACTTACCTGCAGCGATAAAGGCACTCAGGACAATCCCAGCTTTCCAAATGTTATTCATCGTTCTTGAAGTTCAAGAGTTCAACAGATTCCTTTTTCTTTTACAAAAACAATGTGTTTAAACGTTTCAGTCAGGAGAGCTCAAACCAAAGCAATGACAGGTTTTCAGGTAATACACTATGAGTAAGAAACACGCAAGAATGAGGTTCAGCAGGTTTTGTGTTCCTTGTGTTGCGTGAAGCGGAAGAATTCAGTCATGACTGGAAGAACTGAGGCATTCACAGCCTGCAGGAAAATCCATTAAGTCTGAATACGTTTATTATTTACTTTCATATAAACATGCAGTGACAGGTTTCAAGCAGTCAGAATTTTGATTTGCATGGGTTAGAAAAATGTATTATTAAAGTTATTAAAATGTTAGTGAGACTCTGACCGGGACTGGACAATATGTTCTTACACTGAACTCTTCATTTACACACAACAATGACAGTTTCACAAGAGGGGATTGGCTTTAACCCTCCGATTATGTTTGGAGCAAATATTAAATATTTTTTCATAATGAAACTTCAACTCCATCACTCTATAGAAAGAAAAAAAAATCAAAATGTAAAATGAAATGTAAAACATGATGTCAAGTCATGTAAAGCTAATGACTAAGGTATTTTATATGTAAGTCTTTTAAAGTTTTAATTGAAATGGATGGGAATTGGGTTAATAATAGGACATAAACAATGTTAACTGTGTTGTTTTTTTTTTTTGGCACTTTCAAATTGACCCAAGAATACATTCTTGTTCCTGAGAAAGAAAAAAAAACAGGAGGTTTAAAGTGAATCAAGTTGTGCAATTGTAGCTATTCTGTAATTCCTGCAGTCAAAGACAACACACTCATCTTTGAAATATATGTATTTTTGCTTCTTTTAAAGGCTCCAGGTGCTCCAAACAGTCATCGCAGCTGCACCCAGAGCAGCTGTGAGAGGGAGCTGGGCGGCTGAGGCTCCATTGCAGCAGTCAGTGCTGCAGCAGGTCCTGCTCAGGGTGTACCCCACACTCAGCAGCGCTCCCGTCTCCGTTTGGTTGCAGAGCGACGAGGCCATGCAGCCTTTTGTCTGCAGGGTCATGAAGTGACTCATGTTGAACTCTGGAGGAGGAGTTAAAGGGGCATTACTCAACTTTTTTACAGAAAATGAAAAAGTAGCAGCAGACTTCAGCTCAGATGTGATGGTTTTATTTTCTTATTTTTATTGTCTTTTTGTCAGCCGGCCTCTCGTTGCTACAGATGTGTGTCCTGTTTGATTCCCATGTTTTCTAAAGAAGATTATAATCTGCAGAGCTGCCAAACAAACACAAAATACTAAAGTTTATGTTACTCAAATACATTACTTTCCACAACTACACCTTCTGTGTGTGTGTGTGTGTGTGTGTGTGTTCTAGTCAAACCCCAGCTGTCCTGAAATTAACTTTCTGTCCACTACAGAG
>JAOWBC010000539.1:5236652-5253358 GCA_028566105.1 Hypoplectrus providencianus | reverse complement strand
AAATCTTCAGCTGTTCATCTTACTGGCAACGGAGGAAAAGCATCTGTCCTGAGTGCTGGTGCAGTTTACAGACTCCTTGATGAGGCAGCTGCCCAGGATGCCCACCTCACAGGTGTAACACTGCAGGGACTGGACTGTGGAGGAAAACAAAACGGAAAAAAAAGAACATTTCAGGGTGTTAGTGTTTCAGTCCATTGTCATATACTGAAGGAAAACAGTTGAATTCGTAGCCCTTCATATCTGGGTCCATCAGTTACACCTTTATCAAACAAACACGTCGTAATCATAAAGTACACATCAGGAGTTTGTCGGTAACCTCTCAAGGTGAACACTGGCTGCAGATGTGTTATCTTAAACGGGATTCAATCCAGGATACGTGTTCATGACTTTGAGTCATCTGACGTCTGCCTCCGCCTGGATACATTCGTGGTGAAATAAATAATGCTTGTTGAAAAAAATAAACAAAAAATAGTCTTTCCATATATGCTATAAAAATGTTTGTAGTGTGTTTTGTCTATGCATCAAGGCACTTAAAACTAAATGTGTTTGTTAAAGAAAAAGAAGAACTTTTATTTAAAATTTTGTTTGGGTCGATATGGCCTTTGGATGCAGTTTTAATACATAATCATATATCAGATATTTTAACTTGAAAGTCTAGAAATTCTAGTGTGTGAACACGTTGAAAAAGCTAAACCGTTTTGAGAACACGTAAATACAGTTAGACCGCTATCAGTCACATTTTTGTGAGTTTTAACAGGTTTACAAACAGTTACATTAAAAACAAAACCTGGACTGGATTCCACACACTCAAATGCTTCTTATTCCCCCAATGAATGAAGATAAAGGTTCAGTTTTCCATCTACAAAACACAGAAAAAATCCTACCTGTAACACACAAAGTCAAAAGTGCTGCACAGCTCCACAGAAATGTGTTCATTGTTAAAGTTTTTAGATGTTCCTACAGGTGAAAATAAGCTGCCACCCTGTTGGTTTTTCTTCAGAAGATTTGAACGAACTGTTTCAGGAGCTGCAGGATGAAGTTTGAGGGCCAGTGAGTCACGGTCAGCATCTTATACATGGGGGAGTTTTATCAGGAATATGCATCAACAGGAATGATAAGAAAGTTTGTAATGGGTGACACATTCTTCCAACAGGAATTGAAACTATTATGTGGGCTAAGATGAAGTACTTCAGAATGGAAAATTAGAGCCCAATTATTGCTAACCTGACAGGCATATCAGCTGAGCTCAAGCACTTAATCAACCCCCTTCAAACGTCTAACTGGAAATGGTATTTAAAACCAAATTATGTCAAAGAAACTCAATTATACCTATTTATGTTAATACCAACAAAAGACATTTCAAGCGTGTATCTGATAGCTAATGATGTTAACTCTTTTTTAACTTTTATACTTTAAATTTTATTGTACTACCACTTTAAGCTGTTTTAGAACCGTTTTGCTGCCATTAGTAATATCGTTTAGTTTATGATGTTAAATGTATTCATGCTTCCTCACAGGATGCATGAATGAATGGTTAAAGTAAGTAGCAGAATCAACATGTTTTTTTTAACAATGTTCTTTATTTCCACATTGGTGTGTTGTTCATTACAACGCAAAGTTTTAAAGGATAAATAAAAAATGATTATAAAAAAAAACAACTAAGTAAAATAACAGCCTGGAAGATTTACGAGCTCAATGTTTCCCTGAAACATCCCATTGATCAACTTCCATGAAGTGGACGCTTCAGTTTCTAAAGCTGAAAACCGATATTTTGTGAAAAAAAGAGTTTCACAGCATAGGAGAATTTAACAACAATCACATTTATCAACTCAGAAAGTCCTAATCGTTTATTTTCTAGAGTGCTTTTGTTCTCGTCATAACCCTGGATGGTGTAATTTATATAGTACGTCTGAATGTAAAGAGCAGCTTGACGTGGCTGTTTTTGGACAATCACAGGCTTCCAATCAAGGAGGCCAGGACGGCGACACTGAGGGCAGCGGTGAGGGTCATCTTGGTGGATGGGGCGCCGCTGAGCTGGACGGGGTTGCACTTGTCTGTTGAGCAACACTCGATTTTGGTTGTGTAGCCGATCCCCAGGATGGAGCCAGTGGAGTTCTTGTTGCAGTTAGTGGCTTCCATGCAACCCAGAGAGTTGAAGCCCACAGAGGAAAGTCCATCGAATTCTGCAGAGAGAGTTACATCTAGTTAAATACAGTTCTATCTATCTATCTATCTATCTATCTATCTATCTATCTATCTATCTATCTATGAACATTATTTAGTTCAATATCTTACTTCTCTTGTTTCTGCCTTTAGTATTTACTTTGTTTTTCTGGTCAACAATGAAACCTAAAATCAGTACACCTTAACACCTAAGTTGAAGCTGCTGTTAAACTTGCATGCATTACTTTTAAAGGGGTATTTATCGTTACTGTATTTGATTCGTTGGAGAAAAGAGCTACCTGTTTAGATGATATACTGGTTAGGTTAGCAGGGAGCCCTGGGGCGTGTCTGTTGATCAGTGTGTGACTGGGCGTCAGAGTATTTGGAAGTGTTTTAATGTAATGATGCCTTTTCTGTTGTGTTATGTTTTAAGAAAAAAAAGGGTGTGAGTGTTCAGGCAGTTGAGAGATGACTTACTGGCTTCTGCAGTGAAGCATTGGCTGGTGTTGGTGCTACAGTTCACCTCGGAGTTGCTCACGCAGAAGCCATTGAGTGCGTAGTTGCACTGGTTGCAGGTGAGGCTTTCCGCTGAAACACACAAAAAGAAGCACAAAAGTTGAAATAAAAAACACTTATTGCTGAGTATGCAGAATTTCCACTGTTGTTAGAAAATTAGAAAAGTAACTCTGTAGAGGCTGATTTAACAATATATGTGTACTTAGGAAATTGCATTATAACAATCATATAAAAAAAAAATTAATTCCACAATAATAATCATAAATTGTGTGACATTAATGATCAAACAAGAGCAGAATTTTAAATAATTTCATTAAGTTTTCATATTGATAATATTAATATTTGTAGACCTTTCTAAAGCCAATTATACATGCTTGTTATTGGCTGTTAAAAGTTCTATTGTTTTAAAAACATGAAACTCTTTTGGGACTACATTTGTTGGCAGTGGTGTTTCATTTCAGTTCCAGTAGTTATTGTTCTGGGGAGTTTTTGTTCCACCACACCCAAACAAATCAAGACAATCTCACCCTATCTGGATAAACAACCGAATTCTGATGGACATATCATGAAACCGCCGTGCTGATCTCAATGATTTGAATCATTGTTGTGAAGGGAAAATAACAGGCGTGAAAGGATGCATATCAATGGTTCGCTTTTAATTTAATTTAGCAAGAATTCACCTGTTCACCAAAATCAAAGGTCAATGGCATTTTTAATTGAAGTACTCGTGTAAAAAGAAATGTATGATTTATATAATTTGCGAATCATTCCAATTTTTTTTCTTATAAGATGCTGAATATTTTTTTTTCCAGTAACGTTTTAAATGTGTTCCTTGAGCTAAGCATCATCAGTTTACTTAATAAATTACAGTTTGCCTTTTTTTTTTTTTTTTAAAGAAAGAAGAACCTGGATGTACTAGTTTAGGCTTTTAACTTTTGATAAAGCAAAAAAAAAGAAAGAAAAAAAACTGTCAAAAAAAAAGAAAAATTCCAGTTTAAATTTGAAAGTATTGGATGAAAATGATTCAGTCTTACCCAGCATGAAGCATGCAACAACTGCAATGATTCCAAATACGATCTTTGCCATCGTGATGTGTTGCTGTGTTTCTTGGTTTCTGCTCAAAAGAAATCCTTCCTCTCAGGTGCGCGGATGCTGCTTGTGATGCTTAGTGACGGGCCTGTTTGGTGAAGCCAGATTTTATAAGGTGTGACAGGTGAAAGGGAGGGGACAGGAGGGGGTTTTACAGGTCTTACGTCTTTATCGTCTGTGAAGGAATGTGATGGGTGACTGCTGCACTGAAGGAGCTGATGAAATCCCAGCAGTTTTTCAAACCGACCGAGCCAGTCACTCGACTGACAGAAACTCTTCTCACGTACTGAAGCAAGAAGTTAAAATTAAAAATAATATTGCAAGCTACCAGGGTCCAGGGTTAACATTTTAACTCATAGATATTTATTAATTTATGGATATTTTTAATGAATGTGCTGCTTTAATACATTTCTAGAACAGGAATCTTAACAGTGGAGGAAGCCAGTTTGACATTTTTGCAATTAATTATCACTTTCTTTTTTAATCACATATGAAAAAACACTGCAAGAAGACTTATTTAAAACATTTTCATGATGATATGTTCTCTAAATCCAACAAAGCTACTAAACCAACCTTTGTAGATAAGAATGATCCTATAAAGCTTGTCACTGCCAAGAAAAAATGTCTTTGAGGAAACAGCGTTTAAAAATATGTATGTAAAATTCCATACATTTTAAAAGAAGCCGCAGATGAAAAGGGTAAACATTTTAACTCATAAATATAACCATGGAATTCCCCCGGCGGATACTTACATAATAGACTTATATCTGTATAAAGGTTTAATGTATTTCTACATAAGTAAAACATGATTTTATTTAAATAAACACTATTAAAAATAAAAATACGTCACCAGCCTTAAAAATAAAGTTTTGCTACATTTGTATGATGTTAATGTAATTTTTTTTCTAATGGATTCTTAGATTAAAGCAAATTGTTGTTCGTTGTAGTAGTTATATAATTTTTAAATGCAAATGTGGCATTATCTAATACTTCATTTTGGTAAATCTGGGTCAAATCTATATATGCAAATAGATATGCGGGTAACAAACAAACAACTTATGCAATATGCATATTTTCCTTCCACTGGTCTTGATGACCAATTTACAGCTAAATAAAATATCAAAATAGACCAGTAAAGTTGTCTTTTCTTGTTATAAAATAAATATGGTTTATTGCAGAACCCAGAAATATTCTATCACATACTAACTATCACATATGATAGAGGAAAGCATGGAAATCTTTTCCAGAGAATATCTTACTTTTAACCTTTTTAGGTTAATAAACACCAATGTATTGTATCGCATGTCCACTAAAAAGACAACAAATTGGAGGGAAAGAACACTTAAAATTTGATTTAAACAAGTCAGTTTGTGTTATGAAACAATGATCAGACAGTTTTTCCAGCAGCTTCTCCTAAATTTACATCAAAAGCTCCGGATCAAAGTCCAGTTGGCAATTGACTCTTGACTTGAAAATGTTAAATTAGTTATTCCTTCGTATAAACATCATACTTGAGTTATTTAAGGACATCTTGTGACTGGGCTTTCTTTGTTTGGCAGAAGTTTGAATTGAGTTTGAAGCCTAAAATGTTTGTCCTGTGCCAACACCTGAAATTGTGATGAGCGCTCTGGCAGCGCTTCCGCTGGCACCGAAACCCGAAGAACCAGTCGGTCCGGCCGGACGACAACGAGCCGAGTGGCATTAAGGAGAGAAGAAACCAAATCACATCAGTGACACCAGCAAGTCCTTTTTCCTCCCAGTTGAATATTTATTGCATTCTTCAATTTGTCTACAGAACCAAATTTGTAAAACAAAAACATTTAGACAATGCCAGTTTATAGAATTCAGTTTTAGGAATTTAATGATTTATTATCTAAAGTTGCTGCAATCTCAGTTACATTTTAAAATCTGCAAAAATGATTTGATTTAATCACTCTCCTTATATACATTCAAAACCAGCGAGATAAACAGAAGCTTATATATAAAAACGAAAAATAACAGTTAAACACAGAATTTAAGGAGTTTTTCATGTCAAAATAAAAGAACCAGCTAAAAAAACAAAAACAAATCTTTACAGACACTACCGGAAATAAGCCAAGAGACAATTTATATTATCAGCTACGCAGTAATAATGAAGTGCAAATATGGCAATAAATGAGATTATTAGAAATAGAAATGTTCATCTGAGATTTAAAAATCACAATATTTGGAAAATTGGGACTATAGCGGGTTAAAAGCAACAGTTCAGCATCTCCTGAAATATGATTTATGTTGTTCTTGCATATAGAAAGAGGAAAAGAGCAAATATCACTTTCATGCATGTACAGTAAACACAGAGCTGCAGCCGGGACAGTTAGCTTAGTATAAAAAAAGACACAGGGGGAAACACTGGTTTCACTGGTTAAAGCTCAAAAATTATTCAGCTTTAGATGTGCCAATAGGCACACTTCCCCTTGACACAGCCGCGCTAGCCGATTCCCCTGGTTTCCAGTCTATGTTAAGCTAATTAGGTGTTGCTTTGTATTTATCAGGCATAAATCAGAATGGTATTTCCCAAAAATGTTCGACTATTGCTTTAAGCTTCAAGGGGATTCATTACAAACGAAACAACCTTGTCAGGTGGTCATACATCTAAACTGTATACTACTTATTACTTAGAAAAAGTTAATTGTAGGGAATGTTTAACAGCTGGCAGAGTCATCTAGTGATACACATGAAATTGTCTTTCAAAAAACATTTTGTTTCTCACAGTAAAATGAGAACTGGGAAAACTTACTTATTCGACTGAATATACATATACCAAAGAGGGAATTTAATTTGTGTGAAGTATAATATGCTTCTAGGATAGTAAACACAAAACCCACGTGGAAGAAAACACTCATGTCTGAGGAGATAACTTAATCTCTGTAGTGCTGCTGTGTGCGCAATATGTATTGTGTGTCATAGGTGAGTGTATGTGTGTGTTGTATGTGTGTGTACTTTGTATCATCAGCTGCCGTTTTTCTGTCAAACCAGGATCCTGGCCATGAACAGAGCAGTGATGGTGGCGAGGGCCATGCTCAGCCCGTTGGCACCGGGCAGACCGGGCGCGGCGTTGCACAGGTTGGTGTCGCAGCAGGTCTTCGTCATGGTGTAGACGGTGCTGTTGGAGATGTTGGGGATGCTCACGTCTTCGGTCCTGTTGCATTTGGCCTCTTCCACACAGCCTTTCCTTTTGACATCCACGAAACCGACTGTGGAGTGACAGCATGAACACAGTCAGTGCCGATTGTTCATTGTGTTTGAGGGAAGTAGTGAGAGAGGTGAGTGGTATGCAGTGTGTGTGGTTTGCTGGATGAAGGCCAGCTATTTGTTGTATACTTTCAGCATTCATCTGTTTATCTGATAATTCTATCTATTTCAGCCGTTTAGCCAAAACATTAAGCAAAATATTTCAGCCGTTATTCTGATACAACTGTTTATCCTATACTTTCAGCTAACTACGGTAGTTCTGCTGTTTATCAAATAATTCTTACTTACTATTTGAGACATTTATCCCATACTTGAAGCTATTTCAGCTGTTTGTCCGATATGTTATCCATGATATGCCAAATGTTGCATCTATTTACTTTTTATAAATTCAGGTAGCTATTTCTACTTCTCTGCTCACTGGCTCAAGTCACAAGTTTAATCTACTCTATTGAAGTTGCATATATTTTGAGACCAGTGGTGGACTTTCATGTGTTGATAAAGACCTTCCAGTGGAACAATGTCGTCTGGGCAGATTTTCTACTTATGGGCTCATGAGCTCCTTACCTGCTTTCCCCACACCACTGTAGCAGTGTTCTCCACTTTTACATGTTTTTTTAGTGGTTATGCACAATTCCCCAATGCCAAATTTGCAACTGTAGCACTCCAGAGCTTGACCTGGTTATCAGCAGAGAGTTGGAGGGGAGGGGGGGAGAAGGATGGAGACAAAGAGGGAGAGAAAGAACACAGTGCAATTAGTGTAAATACGTAAGCAACAAGCTATATTTAGGGAGTAAAAAAATGACAGACAAGCATGTCTGCACTCCAGCAACCGTCTGTTCTCATGATGATATCTGTTAAGACAGCTTTAGCATCTTCTTAGATTATGCAGTTTACCCTTTAACACGTTTGATGACAGAAAAAAGTCAAAAATCACGGAAGAGTCAAAGGTGAAACTTTTAAAGCCAATCAGTGGACAATTTCTGTGATTACTACAAAAGTTAAGTAATGGCTGCAATCATCAGTAAATGAAACAATTTTTATTTGGAAGGTGCCTTTCTTGGCACTCAAGGACAGCGTTAAAAAAAGACGGAAAGAAACAACAATGAAATACACAACATTAAAAAACAATAAAATGGATCAGACAGGGTAATCATTATAGGGAATAGGCAGTTTTAAACAGATGTGTTTTGAATTGTGATTTGAAATGAAATAGGGGAGTGAGTCAGTGTTTCTGAGTCGGGGAGCAGAGCGGCTGAATGCTCTGGGAGTTGTGAATTGCCTTAAAGGTTACCAGGAGGACTTTGTATTGAACACGGAAGTGAACTGGGAGCCAGTGGAGCTGTTGGAGGACAGGGGTGATGTGGTGGACCGATGATTGTACATTATGGTGTTACTAACTGCACTTCCCACAAGGCAACATTGTTTTCAGGAGCAGAGGTGCATTTTTCCGCAACTATTTCGTTTGGTATTTTGAGCTGTAAAAATGAATTGAGTCATTTGGCCAGTTTTATTTAACAACTGTGGTTAGTTTCCAGACACTAAAAGACTGCAGACAGATAATGGTACCCTGCATACAATGTACACATTCAAACCACTAGTTTGCAGGGTTGGACTCTAAGGTCAGTTTATTGTCGAGGTTTGTTGACAAAGCCGGTCTAAAAAGGGATCATCAAGTCAAGAGGTTTTTCCAGCTCACTTGAAAGATGTGACATTTAAATAAATATATGTGGTGCACTGCATTCAGTGGGGACAACTTCAGAGCAGTGATGAACATGAAGCACATCAGGTAATTCTAATAAATAAAATAAGCAATTATAAGTGTAACCTATAATACATAACAACAACTTTAAAACAAAACTCACAATGGCAAATACGAGCAGTTGATTAACATTTTTCATGGCTCTGGAAATCTGTTTTGTCCGTGCAAATGTTGACCAAAAAAAGTTAAAAGGTTTATTTATATAGCATCATGTTTTTTGAGTTTATATAAAAGAACTCAATTTACTTGTCCCTCTGCATTATCAAGTGGTACAACTATAGCTTGAAAGATGAGCAAGTCAATATATCACTTTTACTTTATATTGTTGTAATCTGATGTGACTGTGTTTATGATGTTGTTATTATTAAATGAACTGGTTTTAAAGATTGTGATATAAGAGATGCAGATGTGTTCTTGACGTCAATCAAACTGCAACATTGGAATGTCAAACAGTATGAAAAGCGTTCCTGTCAGATCATCTTTGTCCACACCTCGTTTGATCGCTTTTTGAAACGATGGCACCGACAATTAAGAACAACAAAAATCTAATCCAACCACAGTGCCTACCCAAAGTCACGTTGAATCTTGAGTGAGTTATTTTGGCAGCTCTGCAGCATATTACCAGGAAATGCGTTCCAAATGCGTTCTCTCTGCCCTTCCTGCTTTTTCTGAATGTTTTAAAGCTGCAATACTAACTCACATTTTAACATGATAAAAAGTAAGCCAGCTCTATATACATGTATATAAAAGGTTCCTATAGATTATACAACCTTGCATGTCTAATCTTAAAGTTATCACATGACCAATTACGACACTCAGGAAATCTCAGTGATGCTGAAAACATTGTGTCAGCTCAGGTGAAAGAGATGATCTAATTCAGGTATGTCAGCACCACCTGGTACAGACTATATTCTTGCTATAGTTCTGATAGAGTAATAAAAATACTTGACAGCAAGTACTCTGTGGTTAGAAAGAGGATTGAACATTGATCTGGACACAATCCAAACAAAACAATCATGATGCAGTAAAGCTGCTCTGCCCATCCCTCCTCAGAAGAACAGATTTATAGACATTCCTGACAATCAAGCTTATTTAAAAAAAAAAAAAAAAAAAGAAAAAAGAAAAACAAAAGAAAAGAAAAGAAAAAAAGGGTAATTCTTTCATATATTTAGAATTCAGTTCAGTTTCATGCTGGCTGATGCCAAGGTGGCTCACCAAGCCTTAGAGACTTAGAGCCATTGTGAGGCTGAAACTGTGTGACTCATACTGATAGGGAATGCACTCAGAGGCATTAGAGTAGTACAAAACTATTGTTGTCAGAAACCTGTTGCTCCAGTTTAAACTAGTGTCTCATGATTGCACAGGTTATGGAAAGAACACAGTGGTTCAAATGTGTCCGTAAAGTTGCATTGTCTTATTTTGTTTGCTCATATATTATACGTTTAGTTGGTTGAGCGAAAAATGTTATTGAAATCAATTAGTAGAACGTCTGTGACTTTTGATGTATTGGACCTTTTACTGTGGGCCGATGTGCCTTGAACATGATGGGCTGGTTTCTCTGTGTAAAGTTCAGACTTATGAGGATTATACGAAGGGAATTTCCATTCACACTAAAATAGAAGTGACTTCAAATACATTGCGGAGCTCAAGGTTGTGAATTTTCAACCAGTGACTTAAGCAGAATAACTCTAAGAGCAAGATAGATATATTTGTTAAAGAAAAGCTGTTATTTTCTAAAGGAGTGAATGAAATAACATTAATAATGTGCATGAAAGAGTTTAATCTATTGAGTTTCAAGACATTTTCAATGTGTATTTATTTGTGAAATCAGGTTTGTTAAAACAAATGCAACTAATCTTTCAAAGAAAAGTAGTGCTGACATTGCGCTTCTTTAGTACATAACATGGCTTGGAGACCAAAGGCTCAAGTTCAAGTCTTTTTATTCAGGGTTTAAAGTCATCGCATTTGTGTCTTGAGTCCGAATTAATTCACACGTCTGGTACATAATCTCATTTTATTGTTACTTTCATGAATCTGGTCTACAGTTTTTCTATTATTTTAAGTCTGAAATGATGAACTTAGAATTTGCCTCACAAAGCTATTTCTCAATCACCCAGGAGGAAATGATTGTGTTTTTATTACACATGGTGCTTGAAATGAATCACTGAAGTTGAGGTATGAGCTCTTTGCTGATTGACCAACACGAGACACAATGACTTCAGCAGAGGGACGGAGGATTTGATTCCCATATTAGAGACAAAGAAAACATACTTGTTGCTGTATCAGTAAGACGTAAGCTCAGCTGACTCATTACCATTCCCCATTTTTTCCAGTTGAGTAACTTCATTCTCAAACTACATGCATATATCTGTGATAACGATATCACTTTTCAATTATGAACATTTTTTAGTGGAAAAGAAAGACCTGAAACTCCACCCAAAAAGGGAGAATGTGTCAGGAAAAATGTGGGGGACGTGTATTCATGTGACAAAGTCAAAAAACCTTGTGATCACAAACTGATGACATATTCCAGTTCTATATTTCTGAGAAATAAAGAAAACACGCCCATGGCTTTGTACACAAGTAGCCCTACACCCTGTCACAGTGGTTTCGGTTACACCCAAGTTCAAGCCGAGCTGACAATTTAGAGACTTTATACGATTATCTTGTCTTCTCTTATGGCTCCTATTAATGTATAATGTTTTAGATGAATTTAATATGCATTGAGGTGTACAAAAGAACTTATTTCCACATTTGAGAGAAAATCAGATGTAAAATATCCACCTGATGATTCTAAAAGATTTGCTTTTCCAACCTTACTACAGGAACCAGGAAAAAGCAAAAAAAAAAAAAAAAAAAAAAAAAATCTAGTTACCTAAAGTCTCTTTAGCTAATTCCAGGATATTTATGTATCATACGACCTTCGAGTTGCCACACCTAGCGCCACGATGCTCACTGACATGTTGCTGTCTGAAATCCGGTCCGACCTGATCCTTAGTCACCATCTCCATTAACACAAATCACATTTATGCAAACAAATTTCAACTTTAGAACAAAACTTCATTGTGGAGGTGAAGACAGGCTCAGACAGTCTGCAGGTGAAGTCACATGGGAGCAGTGAATCTTAATGAGGTTCAATTAAGGGAGATTGTTTGTTCACTGCAGCAGAGGTGTCCCAACATATAATTGGTTGAATCCTCTCCATCCTTGATTGCACAACAGATTCTCTACAAAAAAAAAAACAGTCGATCCCTTTTCACAACAAGAATCAAGGTATGGCGCAGTGCTACATATTTGAAGGATTTAATAGTCACATCACATGGCTTCTTGTCTTCTCTGTCTGAGTTCCGGTTCATTGTACACAGAAGGGAAGAAAAAAAATGTTTGGCTCATTACTGGAAAGTTATGCATCTGCGTCACTTTCTTGAAACCACAATCCGTGTCCTCGCTACAGGTGCACGATACCAGTTGGGGCGGAATAAGGATTCAAATCCTTTAACTTGAGAAAAAGTAGAGAAACAACATTAGATTCTTTAAATAGTTCTTTACTTGAGTCAAGTGTTATTTTTGGGACTTCTGTCTGTAACAGTAGTATTCTTCTTTAGTGTGCGTCTGTCTGCATAGGAATAAGAAATGAGTACGGAAATATATATGTTATACCACAAAAACAGCAATGCACTTTCGTCAAAAACACTAACAAGAAATGTAAAACAAAAAAAATACATAATAGATAATCAATGTAAATAACAATAATGCTGAAAACTGATGTATGATTTAGTGCACTAAAGTGCATCTATGACAATGTATTATAAATGACAAGATTGTATACTGTATACTGTAATTTGCTGTATAAGTCAAGTTTATAGGTAACTACATGTGGTAAAGAAATTAAGTGCAGTAAAAGGGACAATTTGTTGCTGACATTAAGTTGAAATAGAATATTAAATTAGCAGGAATGTAAATACTTAAGTGCAAGTCGATGGAATTGTACTACCATATTTCTCTGCAAGGACAGTCAGCTATAACTAAAATGGATCATACTGCTCTAAAAATAAATCAATCAGATTTATTTATTCTGATTATATCGTTTTAAGGCATTAGATTAATTTCACTTATGTGTCTATAAAACATTTTTCTGTATTTGGTGTATTTAATTACATTCGTATACATGCAGAAACATCATAATTTGTAGACAAGAAAATGCTGTCCACAATATCAATCTTGATTAGTAACAGTTATGCTGTGTGTGTGACAGTCAGTTATTCTGCAAAACGCTCTACCTTTGCCATACACTGATTGATAACAAGGAACCAGTTTGAACTCTGAAGTAGAAAGAAATGTGCCACACCTCAATGTATAATATCAGCCGTATACTGCCCTCTGCTGCTCCATCACTGGAACTACAGGCCAGTGAGCTCTAAGCCCTTCAGGTTCTACCGCAAGAACACGTTTAGGAACCCAAACGGGATGGAGAGAAAAATAACAAACAGTAGCTGTGCTTAAGAGACTAAAATCTAGTTTAATGAAATGACAAAGATCTTGAGAATAATAAGAAGTGACTGCAGAGGAAAAACAGCTCTGATGTAGTTGATAGTGTCATCGTAGGCGTAGAGTCTGAAATACTTTGAGTCACTACCTGAAATTTCCACCTGAGGGCATACTTGCTGCAAAATATCTTGAAAGAGTTTGTTCAGGATTAAAACAAGCTTTTTTTCTAGTAGCGTTACTCATACCTCAATGACAGCATTTTTAATTGTGACCAACAGAAGCAGCTGTGACTCAAGGTTTGATAAACTAATAAAAGCTCTTTTCCATAGAGCTTTGTATCATTCTGAATGCCTGAGCTCACTGTGGGGAACAACTGGAGAAAAACAACAAGCCTGAAATTAAACTCACAACATGAGTCATGTGCTGCAACACCAAACCCACTGTGCATGCAGACTTAAAATGGCCTGGCCAGTTTATTAAAGGTGCTGTGAGGGTAAATATGCAAAGACTGGTCTTCAATGTGCCTGCTGGGATTTGGGTAGTTATCATATCACACCAGCATTGTGGTAAAAATAATAACACCCAGCCAGGTTCGGTGTGTTGTGTAAACATTCTTGTCAATGGCTCACAATGCAGACATCTTTTAAAGATCTGATTAGTCCAGAGTGTAGAGGGGGAGGAGATGGTTACTATTTTTTGTGGCAAAATCAGATAAATGATAACTTTACAACAGTGTGTTTAAGAAAGAATTTAAATTTGTGTTGAAAGGTGAAAAGTTCTTCTCCAGACTTTACAAATTTATTGACATCTGGACACAAAAGTAGCCAAGGTTTTTTTCTTTTTCTGGAAGCTGGTGCTTAGGGAAACTTCTCAGTAGCCTGTAACATGTTGACTCCAAAAATCAAGCAGACTGCCTTCTGAAATAACCTACTTTTCACCCACTCACACACACACATTCTTCCCCCCTTGTTACTTGTACAGAGATATGTCAAACCTCACTACTAAAAATATCTGCATTTGTCATCACTCTCGCCACAAACAACAAATAAAATCAAGGATTAAATGCCTATATAGTTAAAACTATCAGCTGAAATGGGAAAAAACGAGCCAGGTTGAGAATATGCTTTCCATAAGGAAGGGTGTGGTTTGAAAGAGGAGACCGAAACAACAAGAGCTTAGGGGATCCAGAGGACAAAATGGACTACAACAGCCTCAAAACACAATAGTAGAAGAACAAATGACTATTATAGTGCGCCCAGTCTATAGACCCTCTGAAGAAATGGAATTTGAGACATGGGCAAAGCCTCAACTGTTTCAAGGTGAGGAATTTCTCATGCAATGGCTGGCAGGTTGAGACATGATTCAATCTTTTAATAACGCCTGGAAAAAAAAAGAACATCCTGGCACCACAAACAAGCTGCCTCACCCCAACCTGTAATAAAAGTATTAGAGAGAAACCTGGGATGTGCACCGAGGGTAAAAACTGGGAAACTCTGCAGCTACTGTACATGGGAATCATTGTCTTATCTTATGATCTGTTGAATCTTATGAGGTAGTAGTTTTTAAAAACAAAATAAACATTTTAGGGCTCTATTGTTCAAGCAACCACTTCCTTAAAATGACCTATTTTAAATTTCAAGGGACAAAGACAAAACAAATTTCTAGTTTAAGCAGACCAACAGCCAAAATATTAATTCCTCACATTAAATAAACTGAATCAGAGCATGTTAGGCATTTTGCTTGAAAAATAGACATAAAGACAAAAGATTATAGCTTTGACTAATTAAATTTTTTATCTAATACTAAAAGCTATCCTTTGCATCAGTTTGTATTTTTAACCCACTTTAAGCTCACAATTTCAAGTTAATTCATTGCTTCTGGCTAACTAAGTCAAAGTTTGTCAGCTACTTTTAGTAAAGCTATGATATAGCTGACAGTTACATTTAGCTAACTACTTTAAACGTTTGTCAGTTAGCTTTAGCTAACTGATTTAACAGTTGATCAGTTACACTTAGCTAACTAATTAAAAAGTTTGTCTGTTACTTTTAGCTTAATTTTTTTTTTTTTTTAACAGATTCTAAGTTGCTTTTAGCTATTTTTTCAATTTGCCAGTTACTTTAGCTAACTCCTGTATCCATTTTTCAGTTACCTTTAGTCTACAACTTCAGTTTGTCAGTTACTTTTAGCAAACTACATTAAACATTTGTCAGTTACATTTAGCTAACTACGATTGGTTTGTCAATTACATATAGCTAACGACTTTAAACGTTTTTCGCAGTAATTTAAGGCTAACTACTAAAAAAAAAGTTACATTTGGCTAACTTATTTTAAAGTTTGTCAGTTACTTTTAGCTATCTACTTCAACCGTTTGTCAGTTACTTTTAGCTAACTACTTAACCGTTTGTCAGTTACTTTTAGCTAACGACTTAACCGTTTGTCAGTTACTTTTACTCAACTGCTTCAACAGTTTGTCAGTTACCTTGATAAGTAAAATGTTATCTGGTTTTTAAACCACACCCCAAACCAGGAAAAAAAAGATAGCACATAATGATATGACAATAACCAAAATACATTTGCGTTAAAGCTCACATCACAATAAGGCTATTTGTGACGAATAGGGACCACATCTCGTTATGGGGGCCACTGCCCCAAATATATGAACACCTCATGTAAGCAGGGTGAACACACCCAGTCACAGCAACAGCCTCAGGGTGTGCACTCCCATAAACGCATTAAAAAAGAGGCACAAATATGCACGCATAGCAAAAATATAAATATAAAATATAAAACTTTACCCGTCTTAAAATAATCAGATCATGGAAAATAGGAAGGCTACAGCCACAACCAAAGTCAACGACAATTTATCCAAAAAAAAAAAAAAAGTAATTTCCAAACACAGTAATAATGCAGACACAGCATTGGTGCTTTTAAGGGACCAAACACAGCCACACAAAACTTCATTTAGAAAAACGTAGATATTTAAGCATTCACTCTTAAATATGAGACTTATGGGTTTCCATGTCTGTTTCAGATGTAGTTTTCTACTGGTGAACGCCTTTAAAGTATCGGAAAGTTACTTGAATTTTAAAATAAATAAATCACGATTATTAGGGGTATTTTACTTACCGACTGCAAAGCAGAATGCGACTGCCAAAAGCTGCAGGACAATTCTGTTCATCTTGGAAAAAGGCAGGTATAACGTTACAAACTGGTGCTGTTGGGAGAGGCTGTGTGCCTGCGAGGAATCAGACCGTTATAATCTTGGACCAAACATCAAACTTTGAATCCGCCATTTATAATCTTCCACCTCCCAGCCAAACGTCACCGTTATCCAATCAGAGGCGGTCTTTTGGGACATCCACCCAGTTTGTTTTTTTTCAACCTCCCCCACCTGTGATTCACTCAGGTAGGGGATATAACATTCCAGCAGGCTGTGAGAAGAATGGGAAAGACAGGGGGG
>JAOWBC010000539.1:5207068-5236552 GCA_028566105.1 Hypoplectrus providencianus | reverse complement strand
TCCCCCACCTGTGATTCACTCAGGTAGGGGATATAACATTCCAGCAGGCTGTGAGAAGAATGGGAAAGACAGGGGGGGAAAACAATATATTGGTGCTTGTAAATGGTTTTAATAACCATCACGTTCCATTACAAAATACTGATATGGATTTACAGTGTTTTGGTGGTCCTGAAAAAAATAAAAAGGTATTTTAGCCAGCAGTGGAATGTAACTTAATACATTTACTTAAGTAATTCTTGAGGTACTTGGACTCGATTTGAATATTTCCATATAATGTAATTTTATACTTCTACTCCGGTATACTTTAAGACAAATATTTATACTTCAACATGATAACAATTAAAGTAATCCGTTTCTTTTTCAATTTTTTTTTTCAGTTAAACCTTATAATAGTTTATTAAGCAGGTAAAATGAGCCCTATCTTTGCAAAATTAAAATTCTGCTCACATAAATGCATAAATACAAACAATCTAGGAATAAATTTAGATTACATAAAACAATCTTAGTGTGTCCATCAATTCTGCATAATGAGAACTTATGATACCTTAAGTACATTTTGATGCTGATACTTTTTGATTTGATTTCTGATAATCTCTGTGGAGTTTGAATGTGCCTATTGGTATGCTCAATCCATAGCTCCACTTTAATGACAAATTCTGGATGATTACTATTTGCCCTCTTGCTGCAGTAACACACTTCATCTCTTGCTTTAAGTGACTCAGTTAACACATCACATACTGTACACTATCCCAGTCTGTCATGACCTCTAAATAAAAACCTCCTGCCCTGAGTCAACAGGGCTAGAGAATGTGAGTGAATGTTTGTACATGTCAGTAGGAAATTTGTTAAGAAATTAAGCTCATTATTCTCTACTATAGCTCTTATCACCACAACATAATTAATGAATAAAAGAAAGAAAACAACAGCCAGTAATTATTTTTTAATTAAATAATCAAATTCCTATTTTTTTATTGGAAATTGTAAAAATATTATTAATATTGCATTGGTCTGTACCAAACAATGATATTTACAAAAGTAGGGTGTAGGGTGGGACATCTCTGCAGCAGCTTTTATATGCAGTCTGGCAGCTTATTTACCATTAAAATCCCATTTTAAATGTATTTATTTTTATTGCGAACTGGAAACTGGTGTAAATTCTCTATAACTTGGGTCCTCATGTTTGATCCCTCAGAGTCACTGCATAGAAGTGTTATAATGTAAGAATTTCTTAAATTACAATATGGCTGAAAATAACCCATGACTCCACCATGATATAAGCAAAACTATAAAAATATAAGCATCACAACACTGATGACTAACTGTGCTACTTGTGATTACGCGTCCTTGTGCAATGTGACCTGTGGTAAATCACTTTGCGTCACCTCTCCATAACAACATATGTTAGTTTTACATTGCTGAAACACATTGACCAATCAGCTGTGTTGTTACTATCCCAGGTGTGCAGCCATTGTTTTCAGGCACAGTGGATTGAGACATCCATATGTTCGTGTTGTGTGTACAAGTTATGTTACATGCTAATTGTTGGTATAGGCTTAGTTTCATACAATATATATGTAAGGGGGGTCCTTGCTGCGGATCCCTGTCAGATAAAAGACTAAAGTCCTCGTTCCATAACACACAAGAGTCCACCTCCTCAAGGGCTGCTGGACAGACAGACTTCCCCGACTGGAAAAATAGTCCAAGTACTAAGTATGTATAAAGATACAGATAATGTACAGAGATTTCATGTTCAAGCTATCTGGTCTGACCTAAGTAACTCTGTAAGAGCGAAGAGCAGAGGGGAGAGCCAGACGGGAGTACTGACATCTATTTCATTTTTTTTGTATTTATTTACTTGTTTCTTCTCTTTCTCCTCAACAAACGAGAATGAAAAAAAAAAAACTTCAAGATTCATTAATGCAGATGACATGATGTGATAAAAGCTTATTAATGTTTTATTTTGTGTCAAACAGTAAAAATGTAAAACTGAAAAATGTGAATATAAACTCTGCATGAGAAATGCATGAGAGACTGTAGCTGCAGAAAAGAAAGAAAATGTGAGATTTTTAGGACAAATTACATCAAAGTCCCACTTTGAAGTGAAGTGCATTTGAAAACGTAGCTGCAGTTTAAAACAGAAAACTGCTGAATGTCTAAATTCCAACGCAATAAAACCTAAAACAATGCAAAGCATAAAAGCTCGATGTGTAACACAATATAAAGATCCTACTGTGATATTTCTACAGATAAACTCAGTAAAGCAAAGACAAACCAGACTTAATGAAAAAAATGTTGTTCTGCTTTTGGCAGTTGATGAAAGACCAAAATTCCTGCCTGTATAAATCATTTATCGAGCCAGCTGTTCTGTACTCCTACCTTGACTCCAACAAAGTTGAGACGCCGTGTAAAATCAAATATAATGCACTGATTTTTAAAATCCTTTTAAACATACATTCAAACAGTAAAATGCACAATAGCACAAACCTTTTTGGAGTCGGAGTTTTACAATATATGGTATCTGTATTGATATCTTGTGTTTATGTGTCAGGGAAACGAGATCTTTTTTTTTTTTGGTTTTAAACTGATAATCCAGGCATGACATAAAATAAATATAAAAAAAGATTACAGCAAATGCAGTTTTAGCTCGTAGCAGTTTGAAAATAACAAGTGTCATGAAAACCATGTAAATTGCCTGCAAAATGACATGTCTTTGATTTAAATGCTATCTGAATAATAAAATGCTTAAATGGAGTTAGAATAGGCTCGTGTGTTTTGAGGAAGGGAGGTTTCTGCAGGTCTTTCCTCCCTTTCTGATCTTGATAAATGAGACGGGGTGAGGAAACGGCCCGACTACATTTCAAGCAGAGACTTTGGATGAGTTGAATGATTAACATAAGCAAGTCTGGTCTCGCCCAGAGCCAGTCTCAGAGCAGATTATGGTTTCTCTCTGTGTCTCAGTGTTTGCAAACAACCTCAGGGAGAGACGACAAAAGCATGTAGTGATTGCTGGAGTCACGGCTGAAGCAATTACGAACGTTTTCACAGTTTGAGTCCTCATCAGTCACAAAAAGACACACAGCTTTGGGTGCTGGGCATGTTTGTAGTTGCTTAATGGTTATCTCTGCATGCGGCTTTAAAACAGAGGCATGATTCGGTTTGGTGCTGGAGGAGGGAACAGTTATGAAATGAGATCTACAGAGTCATCGTTTTGAAATGCTTTGCTGAGAGGGAGGCTGTTTGGGCCCGGTGAAATGCCTCTATTGTTTTGCCCACAGATCCTCAGAGTTTCCCAACTCTTGTCACTCGGAAAAGAGGGCGTGTGGGAGAAGCAGGCCACACTAATCTTGTCGCTCGCAACAATGGCAGCCAAAGTCAATATGAAAAATCCAAACTGCGGGGAAGAAGACGAGTGGGAACAAAAGCAGGGAAGTTTATATATGAATTATGTCTATAAAAAGTGGATGTTCGAATGTTTTGTTGAGAAGCTTTAAATGTCAGAGTGGAAACAGATCTGTAAAAGGGGATCTTAATTAAGAGACGAGTCAGCGCAAAGACCAGTGCCGCTCTGTAGCATCAGACTGGATAAACTGCATACAACGGCAGCAGAACTGGTTATTTAGATAAAACAACTCTTAAGATAAGAAGAGTCATGAGTCTATTTGCTAATTAGCACGAAACACAAAGTGAAGATTGGGAATGGGATGGGAATGTCATTAGTTTTGTCCAGCGAGAAGATCAAATTACAGATCTTCCGGAAACTTGGTGGCAGGAAAAAACGGGGAAAAGAAAAAGAAAGAAATTTGAAATGGGTCCAAACTATCGGGAGATAAAGACATAATTTTTTACTTTAGTTAACAAGAGACAGGGCAATCATATGGGGTCTGAATAATGGAAGACATTTATTTAAAAGTCTTTATCTCTCTGGGGTCTCTCAGTGGTTTTCTGGTTTTGCAGGGCTTTGGTCAGAAACTTAAGGAGGACATGAATCTGTTTAGGAAGGTTCAGGACAATCTATCCTCAAGTTGTTGAGGTATTTCTATCAAACCAAATATCAACCATATAGAGGCGCAAGATTGAAAGCCACTCTTTGGGGATCATTAAGCACTGTGCCAAAAATCACTGCAATGCATTTAATAGAAGTGGAGGTATTTCAGTGAGGACCAAAGTGGGACACAGAATAACAGATAACAGAACGACAGCCCCGTCCCTGGAGCTGTGCAGCTACAAGGTCAGAAAGTCACATGACGTCTGGCCTGGCAGAAGCCATGTGGGAGACTGTGACGCTTGCGACCAAAACACTGCACATCATCATGTAGCAAACCCGGAGTGAAACATGTAGGTGGAAGCAACGTTCAGTGGGAATGATTCTCTAGGAAAAAAAAAACAGTCCTGGGAAAGCTTATGTGTGCAAAATTAACTCAGAATAAGTACAGGGAAATCCTGGAGAAAAACAAGACGTTTTCTGCAAGAAACTACATGCACCATGGGAGAAGTTTTCCAGCAAGACAATAAAACAAAAAACGCAGCTGAAGCTACACAGGAAAAGCCTTTAAAACAACAATGTGATAATGTCCTGGAGTGGCCGAGCCAGGTTTGAACCGAGTCAGTCCTCATGCAAACGCGGTGTGGTTCTGTGTCTTTGTGGTCACTTTTTTTTGCAGTAAATTTGTACAATGTCATTCGCTGTCTCTTGTGGTATCTTGTATCAAATTTAGTATCCCTTTGCAGCTTTAAGATTAAAGTTTAGACTCTTTGTAGTCAGCATGTGCCTCTTTAAGCGACACTTGACTCAAGGCTGCAGCTCCTGCCAAAGGTGCATCTATTGAATTGGAGTTGGTGGTATTTAATATTTGTCATTTATTTTGATCTCTGTGTTCACTTCACATTAAATTGACTTCAGTGTCAAAATACTTCAAAGAGGAGTTGAACATTGTTTTGAGGCCCTGCTGGAAGAAAAGTTACCCAACTGGCTGCTCTCTATCAGCTGAAACTTGCCTTGTCAAGTCAGAGCTGTAATGAATCTGCACCGGAATTTGTAACACTGTTGCCAGCTTCAGTGAAGACTGCACATGTGGGGAGATAAAGCCACTAAAAACGCATATTTTCTACCAACAATACATGTTTTTTTGGAGCATGTTTTTGCGTGTGGTCTCAGTGGCTTGCGTACTTCTTTCATAGTTTTATCTACTGTAGGGAGGCATCCCAAAAAAATGTGCGAGAGGAAAATGGAGCAATATGTCCTCTGGGTGTGGCAGAGCAGAGGCTGAACATTTCACATGACTGCAGCATGAGCAGCTGAACTGACAAGATTATTAGTCTGCCAACAGTTTCAGAGTGGCTTTCTTGCCACATTTGGGGGTTTGACTCCAGCCCAACACACAGACACCTCTCATTATGCAGCAGACTGTCAGAGGGACATAGTCTGGACCTGAGGAGACACTCACCAGTGACAAAAATGGGGGATTCCTCTTCACAAAGTCCAAAGGAGCTGCTGAAAGACAAGGAGGAAAAGAAGGGCAGGTCCCAAATTGTGGTTTGAGGTTATCCTGAGTCATGAAGGAACCACCTCCTCTTCTCCCTCTGGAAAAACTGACAGGGCACGGCCACATGAAGACAACTCAGTCCCGCCAGTCGTTTTTTTTTTTTGCCAAAGACAGCTGCCGTGCAAAGGGGAAAAACAGGTTTTATGAGTCATATGTAAATAGCCATGTGTTTCTACTGCTTAAACTTGATATGTAGGAAGAATTTTCAAATTATGGATGTACTTTGTTATTTGCATTTTCCATTCTGACTTTTCCCCAGATATCAAAAGGCTAAAGGACATCCAGATTCTAATTTAAAAAATGATTACAAAAGCCTGACTGAGATCTTATGATCCAATCCATGCAGTTAAATGTGTGTTTTGTTGTGTGTTTTGGTGCATGTTTTCCATTCAATGCTGTTACTCAGAGTCATGTGAAATGTCCCTGTAACCACACCCTGAATCCAGAAAACCATCATTCCCTCGGTCACCACAGGAAATCTCTCTTCCAGCTCAAAAACACACATAAGCACTCAGAACTCTGGTATAGTTGTGTGTTTTAGGGGACACTTGTGTTACTGTATGTTTTCATGTTTAAGATTTAAATCTAATTGCTATAATTAGGGCCCTAGATATTTTAAAATGTGGCAAAATTAAGTTAAGTTTTAAAAGTACTAGGCTCTCTACTGACACCACATGGCAGGAGGGGAGAATTGCAGTCTAGTTTGGAAGTAAATAACGTACAAAAGAGTATGAAAAGAAAATAGAAGTTTATTGAGAATTCTGAATCCAGCTCACCCTTCCACAGTAGCAGAAAGACAACAACACAGACAAACATTAGTTAAAATCTGGACACATAAATACCACTTCTCTTGTTTCATGAAATCCAAAAACAATCTATTCCAGTCACACAAACGTAAAGAGGGGAAGAGAGGTGAAGAAAGGGCAGCTGAGTGTCTTGCCCACTGCTTCAGAAACAAAAAAAAAAGTGGCTGGTGGTTGGTCTGTCTCTAAACCTGAACATAAATAATGAGGCTGTGCTGTGGAGAGACACCAGTGGGATATCAGTGCAGTGGTGGAGTGAGCTGAAGGATTCAGATTGTCTAAATTCCTCTTTCTCCGGATCTCCTCATTTCTATATGGGTAGTTTGACAATTTGGGAAACATTGGCTTTCAGGCAGAGAGACAGATGTTAAGACCGGCCTCCTTTTCATATCTGTATGTTAAATATAAAGCTAGCACCGCCACTGGTTAGCTTAACTTAGAAAAAAAAAAAAGACTAGAAACAATGGGAAACAGCTGGTCTGGCTCTGTCCAACCGTAATAAAAACAAACACGCCTAAAATTCCTCTAACGTGCAAAATCAACTCACATTTGTATCAGGGTTATAGTTGTTTACATGTAAAAGGTAGAAACTCTGAGAGGTGTTATGGGTGATTTTGTGCCAGTCTTATTCTGTCAGGGCCCTTCAGGGACCTAACATCGGCCCAATAACAATTCTTTCAAACTCTTCAATGAGATATGATACGTTAGTTACCAGCCGCTCCAAACTTCAGGTATCAAACAACGGTGCTTAAGTTCACCATTTAAAGCATCCTTTTACGTTTGTAGAAGCTGGACTAATGCAGAAACGACTCGTTGTGCAGGTCCAATGCTGTCTGGACCTTCACATGTAAAACAATTTTCAGGCAACTGCTAACCGACACAAAACTGCAAAATGTCGTTTTTACATTTTAGTTTAATCAAAAAACAGTTTATTTTTGTTGTAATTATAGTGAGTGTCAGATGTGATAATGGAATATTTTTGGACACATCTAGCCAGGCTAAGGTTACCCATTTTCCAATTCCAATGTTTATTCTAAATAAAGCTAACCGGTTCATCTCTGCCTGGAAAAAATAGACCTATTTCCCAAAATGTCAAACTTTTTCTTTCATTTTTAAAAAGGAGATGTTGCTAGGGGGGAAGGTGGGTGACTATACAAACGCAACTTTGCCTGCTGCTGCAGGAGGGGACAAGTCTCAGAAAAAATGTAGCTAGCACAGGTTATATTTTCACCTAGTTACCAATACAGACAGTTGTTTGACACACGCACAGACAGCTGGAGAAATGACACAGGCTGATTACAATTGTCTGAACGTTGATCTACTTACTTCCTCTAACAGCAGAAAGAAAAAAAAATCTAACTAATGCTGTTTGTGCCTTTTGATAAACAAAAGAAATGATCTGGGTGTGTTCTCTGAATCTTAAGGCAAATTTAACAGAAAGCTTTGTGCAACAACACCACAAAACATCAGACAAACCAAATTCCTTCAAACTGAGTGATGCAAAAAACATCCACCCATCCAAACTGTCTCTGCGAGTGTCAGCCTCAGTGTGCATGCATTGGGAGGGCTGAAGGGGAGGGGAGGGTTTACCACCACCGTTTACCAAACTGTGCCAAATTCAGAACAACCACAGAGCCAGAGGTGAAAGCTGACTCAGATATTGCACGTTCTTCAGCTTTCCCCTGGACCTAAAACCCTTTTAATTGCTGTGTCTCCCACTGATTTCATAGTTTTTCTCATCAGCGGCAGCATGAAGCCGCTGCATCGTTCAGCTTCCCGCTCTGTTTTTGGCACTGATGAGTTTGGTAAGGTACGTGCATGGAATCCCAAGTGTGTGGATGCATGTATGTATTTCTGTATGTATGAGTGCATGTGTTTGTTTGTGATTAAGATCATGGCTGTGCGTTTTTTTTATGTCTCGCTCACACTCAAAACTCTTTTTCATTTGCCCTAATCTAAACCAAAATAATACAGTCTTCAAGGCGGGGAAGTGGCACCTGAAAAACTCTGTAAAATGCAGGTGACCCTTCCCCCTGACAATAATTCTTTCCTGTCTTCTCCCGCTCTCTCTGTGATTCCTCCTCTTCCTCCTGCTGCTGCTCTGTCGAGGGCGCTCTAGCGAATGGCCTTGACGGGGCTCTTGAAGCTGGAGGCGGCTTGCAGCTGCAGCTGGTACGCCATGGGGTGGATCTTGAACCCATACAGCCTGGAGAAAGCGCAGAGTAACAAATGTGTGTGAGAGCAATTATCCAGGCCAATGTTTTGCTTGGTTGGTAAACATGATCATAAAATCTTTAGCGTCACAAAAACTACAAATATGAGCTTCAAATAATAGCGATGAGATGCAATACAAACATTTACTCTGAAAATGGGGATGCTGTGTACACGGTGATCAGTGGTGTATTTGCTTTTAGGGAGAGAGCGGTGATGTATGATCCTAAGCTCTCACTGTTTCCCATCACCACACCCTGTGCATCACTTCTGTTTTCATCCAACAAATAGCACAATGGTGAGAAAAATACAGGAAAAGGAGGCGGATGTCAGAAACAAATAGACATGAGTGTCGAAAGAAATCAGAAATCTGATGAAATTTAAATCAGAAATGCTCAAATTAATGTGTGGCATTGTGAACGGAAAACTGTGAAGTTGAAACAATTAGTTGCTCTGTCTAGCTACAGAAAAATAGCTATTTTAATTGTGAATTGATATTTCAATGTTTTGTCTGACAAAACAAACCCTTTCATATAACTTCCTTTGGCATTTTGAATGATATTCTGAAATTTTATGGGTAAGTAAAGTAACTTGAACTTAATTTTCCAGTAATATTCATACATATTTTTAAAACTTTAATTGGATACGGAAAGACATAGGAACAATGTTTTTTTTTTTATTTGCAAACTAAATCATAGTCACATCATCATGCTTAAAAATCCTGGTATTGCTGAAAACTGGTTTGACACCTTTCGCTCAAAAACATACAGTGATTGCAGAGTGCAGATAACCAGCACAGATTAATTCCTACTCCAGTTCTACAGGAGCACACCCCCGAGACGCCTTACTAACCTGGGGACAAACTGGTTGGCGGGTCTCTTGGGCCTGTACTCAGGGTGAACCATGAAGAGCATGTGGGGGAAACCAGTGCCGAAGTAGGCTCCATCTGTGTGGTGGTGCCTGGAGGACTTGGGTGTGTAGACGTCCATGCATTTGGGACAGTACAGCTTCACCATGGCCTCTCCTGGGATGTCTGACAGGCCTGTGGGCAACAGGGAAGGAATGAAGGAAGGAATGATATCAAACTATGATACCAGATAGGAATAAGACTGGCACGCTGCATGTGCAACACAAACACTTCCTTGTTCCTTCTCAGTAACTCCATCCATTTTACTATTGCACTCATGTAAATTTAGATTTGAATCTAAAACCAATGGCATGATTTGAACTATACAGTGAGGTCTGTCTCATGGAAACTTACTAAATAGGTCCAGATAGTGCGAAAAAAATTGCCAAACATTTCAATACAAAGCGGAAGAAAGGTAGGTGTACACATATATACATATACTCTTTTACATTCTTTTTGATAAAAAAAAATGAGATTCAAATGAGTAAATGAAATGCTTTGTTCTGTTTCAAAGGCAACAGAGACCTTATGCAAAGAATGACGTGACGCCTACACAGAAAAAATGTTCAGCAGTGTCTTAGAAGCCACAACATTTTAATAGTTATCAGCCATGTGGTGCCAGAGCTTCAAGTCAATACATCTGAGGAAATATGGCAGCAATGGAAAGTGTATACTTTCCCAGGACCCTTTTTGAATAAATCTTTTTCTAAGCAAACATTTGGGTATGACTGCATGTCTACACATCTATTATTGTAGTTTTTCCCCTCTTGAAAGATTAAAATCCCCCAAGTTCTTATTTTTGTTATTAAAAAAAAAAGAATAAAAAACAAGTTAATAAACAATGAATCTTTTTACTCACCTATAGGAAGCATAGGCTGATTCTCACAATAGACACGAGGGCAATAGCCAAAATCTCCCTGCTGATATTTCTCCAACTGCAGTGCATACAACAAAACATTATAGTAAATGATAAATTACAATAGGCAGGAAAATGTTATTTGACAAATCTCACTCTTTAGAAAATGGAGCTTAACTCACTAACTGGCAAAACTGTCTGTCCTTCTTCTGCAATCAGTATACACAGGATGCAGACTGATGCTTTGACATGGGATCATTCATTTTATTAATTAAATAAAGTAGTTTACTGAAGTTTCCAGTTAAAAAAAATATTTCCTCAGTCACCATCAGGACGTGATTGTCCGTCTGAAACTAGCATAGTTGTCTGTCCATAATAAAATGAAAAGATATGGTTTCCTGTCTTTATGTTTCCCCCATTGTACTTAACTCACACCAAACTGTGAATTCTGTCTGAAGTTACACTGTTATATTTATCTGAGCTTCATCAGTAACAAGCTGCCAGAACTGTTGCAAATGGCTTTATAGTATAACTATTTTATGAAATCCAACCCATGTTCATTTTTCTATTCATCCCTGAAACACCCATCATCCTCAGCACCTCTTCAGCATCATTTGAACTGACAAGATTGATCTCATCCGCTGAAAATGTTTCCCAAACAGTGAAGAAGAAAGTAATGGAAAAACATCCTATCTAATGGGTCAGGGTGTAGTGGATTTTGCTGACGCAGCAGGCGCCTACCATCTGTGCAATGCCTCGGTTAGTGAGGATGTAGCGTGCATGAATGAGGCCATACAGCATCTCAGCTGCCTGCTCGATCAGATCACTCTGATTGGGATTGTCCTCCAGCTCCTCATCTGAGGATAGAAAGGGAACAGAGGACATTTTAACAGCTTGTATCCACATTTCTGTTTGATAGGTTACAGAGAAAGACTTTGAAAATAAGAGGAAATACCAAAATAAAAACAACAGAGACTTCTGGTGTTAGATGTTTTTTTGACGAATAGGGAAACACAATCTGTTTCTAATCATTAAAAGGGCATAAAAATAAGACAACAGCACAAGAGCTGTTCAAATAACATGCTGTGAAAATGTAAAATGACTTAGAGGGAAAAAACAACTGCTGGGTGTTAACGTATATGTCATCCTCTGACAGGAGAGGCAGCATAAACAGTCTCAATACAAAAGAAAAAAAAAACATTTTTTTCGAATAGACGACATGTTTACCAGTGCTCAACACGACACATTAAAGAGCATGAAATGTTACAGTAACGATCACTTATGACAGGCTTGTGAAAGAAACACATGAGAGCCTCTTAATCCCTATTAAGCATGTTAGCTGACAAATTAAGATGCCTATTAACATTTGGACTCATAATTCAGTTTTTAAGCTGTAAAAGCATTCTGCCTCGGATGTTTAGGAGTTTCTCCCTTGCAACCAGAAAAAGCTCTGTTTAAACCAGCACAGTGGATAGTAAGCAGTAATTAAGTAAAGTTAGAGATTTGGAGGTATGACCAAAAGACAATACATACCTGGTTCAAGATCCAGAATCATATCTAGGGCCTGGCGGTAGTGAGGAACCTGCTCATTAAGCCCCGTCAGGTTGAACTTGTCCTGAATGTAGTCTTCATCCACCTTCAAACAGGGATATCAGATGTGACAATGTTATCTTTAGAAATGCATGTGAAAATAACAGACAAAATAGACTTAAAAATTCAATGCCAAAAGGTACACTGAAGGTGTCATTAGATTAGATTAGATAGTCCTTTATTCGTCCCACAGTGGGGAAATTCTGGATTGATTTTGTGATACTTTTATAGCCTACTGCTTCTTTTTTTAAAAATCTTATTTTGAGAGATGTTTCGAAAAAACTCAAAAGTTTAAAATAGAATCTCAAAATGTCCAACTTGAAATAATTATTTTGAGAAATGTTTTCCTTTTTTTTTTTTTAGATACAAAGCAAATATGTCGAGAAAGAAGCGCATTCATCAAATAAATCAACTCACCTCACAGAAGAACTCATTGCCCCTCAGTCCACAGAACCAGGAGATCCATGACACTTCCTCTGAACTGCTCATCTCTGAAGACCTATATAAATAAAAAAAGGGAAATTAATCAAGAAAAATTTAACTACATCAACAGATAATTCACAATCTGCATGAGAATATATTTCCCAGTAATTTCACAACGCAAATTTATGTCTAAATATAATTTTTAAAAAATAATAATAATTTCAGTACTTAAAAAAAATCTAATACGAAAGACATAAGCCATCCGTAACACAATAAAAAAAACAATCAAAGACAGCCTCAATATAAAAATGACGGAGGAAATAATAATAATAATACATATACACTGAAAGAACTGCACAAAGTCATTTTCTCGACCGGTTTGTTGTTTCTGTAATATTAACTTTAACGTACTTTTGTAAAATAACATTCCTATTTTTGTCAGACTGTTTGGAATCAAAGCATATATAAAGTAAAATTAAAATGTACAGTGAGTTCAAAGATAATAAATCATTTATAATGTAGGTATATCCTTTTTTAGCATGACAAGATAATGATTAACTGCATGGTGTATGTGTTTAATCTAAAGGGGACTTTCTTGATTTATTAATCAATAAATACTTGTTGGTTGAATTTCAATTCATTTTCCAAATAAGATCCTTTTTTAAAGTTGTTTCAATACATAAAACACGGGGGACAGAGGCGATAAAAGTAATAACTCACACAGTACTAACATTAAAGCTACTGGCCAAACCTGATGAAGGCTAGGCTATCTATCTATCTAGCTAACGTTAGCTTCCCAACACCTATGATAAGCTTGTTGTTGCAATGCAATTTTTAGACTTAAAACTGCCAAGACATATGTTATTGTAAATAGATTCAACCTAAAATGTTCGATGTGGTCATACGTGACGGCAAACAGTAAATATAAGTAACGTTAGTTCGCTTGGCTAAGCTAATCGCTGCTAACGGCTAGAGCCAAACTGAAAATCAATATGGCGCATCGTTAGAAAATAGGCCTTATGAGAAAAACTACTTTTTGAAGCGCCCTCCAACTCTGACTTTAAATTTCTCGCTGCGGTTATGTGTGTGATTCTTCCAACCTACCCGGCTTTCAAGCTTAATGCTCCTTAAAAAATCCGACAGATGAAGAATTTAGCGATCTCACCGGTGTAAATAAGATGGACACTACCTCCTGGTTCACCCTCTAGTTCTTCCTCTTCCTTCGGAGACTCTGAGGCAGCAAACAGCGCCGCTGGTGCACTGCTGCCACCATACGGTCACTATGAATATTACACCTTATCTGGAACGGCACTTAAATGGATAGCTTATGTTTACTCTCCTTTTTAAAGGGTATCTAATAAGTTTGGAGTTGTTGTTTTTTTATCAAATGAAAAGTCCAAGGACTTTTTTTTTAAGGAATTTGAAATACGAATAATCATTATCATATATTTTGTGGGTAACTACAACTGTAAAACTTTTACAGTTTCTCCACTGAAGAGAGCACTATTGCAGTCACTTTTATGTTTTAGTTGAGTAAGGCTACACTCACACCCATTGCATGAAAGTTTATGTTGTCGTCATATCTTGGACATTAAAACATTAAAACAATTTTCAAATGTCTGTATATCTTCCGTTTGTCTTAGTGCACAATTTTGGATTATATTCAAATGAAATTACAGGACTCTTGCATGAAAGCACATTGTTGCTTTAGAACAGCTATCTACCAATATATTTTTTATAAATAACAAAAATAAATACATTAAGCAATTCTGCATAAAAACATACTGAAACATTTGATGTAAAATTATGATGTTTTGGAAGATAAAATCCCAAAAGCCTTAACCTATTATCTTAAAGTTTCACCATTTTTACACTTAATATTGTAAGCAGATGTGATTTAAGTATGTTTTACTTCTATTTATTTGTGGCTGGCAATTAATACTGAACACACGTTTAATTAGTTATTTATTCTATTTCTTATTAATCTAAATGGTGAGCAATTTACTGTATGGTGTATGCATTTTTTGTTTGCACAAGAAACAATGTTTATCACAAAAATTAACTAAACATTCCTGCTCTAAAACTGGCATCAGTCTCAAATATCCCATTATAGACTATAATTGATGTCAGGACAATAGATTTAGATTATTTTCATGTAGAACATTATGTGAAACAGGTTTACCTAACAACAAGGAGGAATTCCTATGGTGATGGCTCAATGACACACCCAAAGAGAATTTCATAATAATTATATACCTCTGATTATCCTACATGTCAAAACAGGTGAAGTGTAAAAAGGTATTTCGTCCCGCATTTTTCACAAGAATGAGACATGCGATTACATTTCTTCCATTAAATCAAAAGTAGTTTATTTAACTTTGCCTTCTCTGTATAACTTTATTATAATAAGACACTTCTCTGCTTGTACATTGCTCCCTTGAAATAAAAATGGCAACATTTGTTGGTGGGAATGTAAGTTGGGGTAGACAAAACTTAGATACATACCAATATACATACATGTGTGTATATTACGGTTCCATTAATAAAACCATAAATGCTAAAAAACAAAAGAAAAAAAAACAGTTTGAACCACTCCAGGTACCTTGGTAATGCTGGAAACATAGTACAATCTTTGAGTATTTTTTTTCTGGAATACACTACTTTATGCGCACATCAACATTAAGAGTAAAGGAGGGATGAAGGACTCTTTGAGCCAGTGTTAAGTCTTCAGCTATCAATGTATGACCAGTAACAGGCAGGGCAAGCTGCACCCATGGGTGTGTATTCATGCTTTGAAGTGTGAAAAATAAAAATATGTCCAACTTCGCTTGCCTGCTGAAGAATGTATGATTAAATTACACAAAAAAGAAAAAAAAATGGGTTAGGTTCTTCATTTGGATGTTGAACATATACACACAGCTGAATGTATGCATGTGGATGTATTTAAAAAACAGTAGAATTGTCTTTTATATTGTTGGTTATCAAATCAAGTGTGGGCAAACAAGGCAGAAAAGTGCTTGCCATTCACCCCTCTGGTCCCCCACCCCGTCCCCGAGTTATTACACAAACACCAGAAAACGCACACATGCCACACACACACATACACACACGCAAATCATCAAAATGCCCTACTCACAACATCCCAGAGACGATCTTGTCAGTAAACAAACAAACCCCAACTTACAGCAGTGACAGAATCGATGCAGATGTATAAATTTTAGTTCATCTTGGATGTAGTCTCCGTGTGCCTTTTTTTTTTGTCTTTTCTTTAGTTTAAATGTATGATATAAACTGTGTTTATCCTACATTATTCCAATATTTTCTCTAACACTCCACGTCGGCATTATTTGTTGCAAGTGAAATCTTGGAAAACCGTGTTAACTGTAACAAGTCCTGAATTCGATTAGTTTGGGTTTCTGGTTGCCGCCACATACTGAAAAAAGCAGTCCCGAGAACACACTTTTTTTTAAAATAGTTCCTCAGACAAGAAGCTTGTGGTAGCAGTAGTCCTTTCATGGTGTGAGGAGTCTCCACAAGAGCACAGAGAGATGAAGAGAGGTGTGGGGGTGTCTAATAGTACAATACTCAGCCTAGCTCTGTACTCTGGGCCCAGACAGAGTACCCATCCTGTTGCATTGCATGCCCAAAACACAAAGAAAAAAAAACAAAAAAAAAAAACAGCAACCATGGGTTTTTTTTATACTATGAGGAGTGCTTATTAGAACATATTCAATTACCTATTGAAGCATAAACATTTTTTATGAAAGTCAAACTTTTTTTCTTTATTATCGTGACCTACATTTTCATTTTATTAATTTTTCTTTCCTCACAAGATCAATCGTCTTCAGAGGAAAAGCATAAAAATGAGTCAGTGAGGAAATAATGGTTGTTAAAATAAAGCCATCAAGCTATCAATACAGTTTTCATAGGGTAAACAAAACTCATGAGAGAGGGAGAGCGAGCGAGCGAGAGAGAGAGAGAGAGAGAGAGGAAACTGATTTCTGCAAAACTTCTGCAGATGAGGAGGATGCTACGATGAGGCCAATAGAAGCCTTTATTTCCTAAAAAGGACCAACCAGAAGCAAATGAAATAGAGCAGGTCAACAACTTCAAGGGGGAAACAAAAATCACACGGTCTATCTGAACAAGCAGCAGAAACATTGATATTAAAAGACAAATCAATGCAAAGTGTAGGTGAGCACTGAGCAGTAGTACTTCAATGGGTTTTTATCACAGTAATCAGAGACACAGTTTGCAGGAAGTCAGCAAAAGGAGGAATTGGGGAATTTAGTAAAAAGTTTTTTTTAATGACCTGCTTTTTTAGAAGAAAAAACACACCTCTAACATTTCCCAGAGGCTGAATCTGACACAAAGCCAAAAAAAAGACACAAAGAGAAAACAAAAACATCTTATGGTACATTGTTCTCTTTAAAAGATGAAGCTGCACTCATTCCCTTTGTGAGAGGGAAGTAATGCAGAACTGCACTACTGAATACCACCCAAGGCCAAAGTGTGGTAGAAATATACACAGGTACATAAATATAAAAACTAGCCCAATCCAAACATTTTCGCCAAATTTTAATCCTACATTTGTTTTCCGTTTTTGCACCCACATGACTGCATGTGTTCCGTGTGTTGGTTTAGATGTCATATTTGTGCTTGTATATGTGAGTGTGTGTGGACCTCTGTGTGAATGTCTTCTGTCAGAAACGACGTGCGCCTCCCGTTCGCAAAACCACATGCTTGTCAAATCCAACTGGGGCGAGATTACTGAGGGGAGGGAAAGGGAAGGGAGAACAGAGAGCAAGACGGAACAAACGGAGAAATTTACAATAACGGACGGTAGATAGTAGATTGATGCAAAGGGGAAAAAGGTGATGGGGCCGGCAGGGCTCTAACGTGAGTGTGAATACCATCTCCATACACTGTACAATGCACTAACATGTTGAGGGATGCCAACAGATAAGCCATGAAGTAATTATCAAAAAGGGGTTAAGATGCAGGAGGGTGGTTTTAATGTGGGTGGGGTTCATCTGAAATGTTTTCACTTCCTATTTTTTGGGGAGGGCCAGTTGCCACGCCTCTCCCCACGGTTGCCACCTCCATTACCAGGCCCACCTGAGCCGCCACCCGGTGGCCCTCGGGGGCCTCTCCCTCCCCCTCCACCTCCTCCTCCTCCGGGGTTGACCCTCCGGTTCTGTCGCTCCATGCCAGGGCGCTGGCTTGAGAAGCTTCTTTTATTTGCAGAGGGCTCTTTTCCCGCCATGTCGCGGTCGACCACGCCTCCACCTCCTCCAACCCCTCCACCTCTTCCCAGGTGGTGCGGATGGTGAGAAGAATAGGACTTCCCTCCTCCGCCTCCCTCCCTGTCTCTAAACTCTGTGAAGTCGCTGCTCTCGGAGGCGGTCTCCCACTCCTCGTTGGCCTGGTCCGAGTTCTGGTTGGTGAAGTCCGGGGACTTTGCTCCATGGCTGTGGTGGTGCTGCGGGTGGGTCTGCCCAGCATTGCCCTGGTTGTAGTGGTGATGGTGGTGACTGTTTGCGTTGCTGAGATGCCCGCCTCCACTGTTACTGGTGGTTGTTAGTGTGGTGTTGTGGTTCGCATTCTGGGCATTGCCGGTCACAGGGGCAGAGATGGGGGCGCCATTACTCTCCTGAACTGAATTCAGAGAAGGAGAGGAGGGTCTTCCTCCCCCGATGACCCCCACTCCTCCATTGATGCGTGCAGCATTCTCTCTCTCCTTCAGTCTCCGGAAACGGGGGGGCTTGTCCTGCTGGTGCTGGGACCGGCCATGACGGCGACGTCGAGGTGGCCGCTCAAACCCACTGGGAGGGAACCCACGGTTAGCAGGTAGAGGGAGTGTGTTTGGCCCTCCAGAGTTTGGCGTAGGGTTGGTTAAAGCTTGCTGGGTCACAACTCCTCCATTTTCAGAGGAACATAAAGTGGCGGGAGTCACTGTGGGCAGAGACGGCTGAGGGGGATTGGACCCCTGACTTTGAGTTTGATTTCCATCAGCTATCTTGTCCTTCTTCTCTCCTCCATTTCCCAACCTGCCCATGTCTTTGGGTCCGGAGGTTTGTGGCGGACCTTGCTGTTTTCGAGCTGAGGCTGTTGACTTGGAAGGCCCACCGTGAGAAGCAGCATTGGGTCCGACCCGGTGTCCCCCAGGTGGTCCTCCAACATTGCCACCACTTCTGTAGATGTTTCCTCCTCCACTTCCTCCACCCCTGCCCCTCCTAGAGGGCACCCCTCTAGGGGTGAAGACCCTGGCCTGGGAGCCTCTGGGTGGAGCAGATGACATGTGGCCGCCGCCTGTTGCATTGGCATTATCAGAGCCGTTCTTGGTGTTGGTTTTCTGGTGGTCTTCTTTGTCTGAGTGCCCCAGGTCACTTGCACCGCTCTCACTGCCAGTCTCTGAACCCCTTTCCCTCCTTCTTTTGGGGATTTCCTCGTACTCTGAACCCTCACTGCGAGTTTCACTTCGGTTCCTTGCCCTGGCTGGGTTATGCTGGGACCGGTCCTGACCATGCCTGCCACCGCCTCCCTCACCCTTGGGCTCGTTGTGGTGGCCACCGCCAACAGATGAACGGTAGTCTCTGCCACTCCTGCCACCCATTCTGCCTCGACTACCTCCAGTGGGCCCTGCAGCAGCCGTGTAAGTGCCGCGGTAACCACGGCCACGTCCGTAGAACTCTCCTCCTCGTCCTCGACTAGCTCTGCCGCCTTTAGCAGGGACCCCATGGTGGTGGGAGGGGCCCCCTCCTCTCTCAAAGGAGCGGTCTCTGTCCCTCCTGGAGGAGGACCCTGAAAATCCTGAAGAAGTTGCATCTACGTCTTTGGGCCCTCTACCAGAGCCTCCACCTCCTCCTGATCTTTCTTTTCCACCGTTCCTGGATTTGGCTGTCTGGGTGGGCTCGTCTTTAGATGGAGCTGATGTGTTCTGAGAGGTGGAGGAAGCGTCCTGCTTCATGGAGCTGGATTGGCCACCATCTTTATCCTTATCTTTACCAAGGCTTGTTTTTTCTCCTCCATCACCTTCTGCTCCGTCTCTCTTCATCTCCTTCAGCACTGGCTTCTTTATTGGGCCAGCCCTCTTGTTGGGATTTCCACCTCCAGTCTGGTTGGAGGGTTTGTGGTCTGACAGAGGATTGGAGGAGTCCTCCCCTCCACGGGAGTTGTTTCCACCTCCTGCATTGTTGGCCCTTCTACCATGAGAAGACCCTCCACCCGTATTGCTGCCAGGCCGTGGGCCCCACTGGGTCTCTGTTTTGTGCTCCCGCCCACCTCTTTGGTTTGATTTAGGATGAGGGTGCTGCTGCGGCTGATTGTGGCTGCTATGTTGAGAGGGGGGTGGGCTTGCAGTCACGGAGGAATGGGCAGCATAAGCTGGGCCTGTTTTTTCCTGTTTCACATGGCTGCTACTGCCCCCACCGCCACCGCCTCTTTCGCCATGACTGTGCCCGACACCGGTCTCACCCTCTCTCTGCGATGGATGATGATGCAGGGCGACCTTGACATTTCCATCTTCCCTGGCAGAAGAGGAGGAGGAAGAAGAGCAAGAAGATGAGAGGGAAGGTTGGTGGACTGGTGGAGAAGAGTCTGTCTTCTTTGCGGGGGCCTCGATGACCCTGTCTCGGCTGTTTTCTGATTTATGAGGGTGAAGGGGGAAGTGAGGCTGCTGAGGGTGGTGGCTGTGATGGTGGTGGAGATGAGAGTTGCTCTCAACAGCCGAGTGATCAGCGCGACCATTGCGATCGTAGTGAGGGTGCGGGGCTCCCCATATCTGTCCCTGCTGAGACCCTCGTGGAGGCCCTTCATCCTGGTGGGTGTAGCCATGTGGCTGATTTCCTCTCTCTGCCCTCTGCTGCTGTTGGTGGGGATGCATTCTCGCCCCTTGGTCAGGGAAGTTGCTGTAGTTGCCCCTTCCGCCCATGTAGTGATGAGGGTGGTGGCCACCGCCCTGGGCCACAACCTGGGTGCCGACGGGAGGTGGAGTCTGATTGGATGTCCCAGAGGTGGAGCTGGGCTGCTGGATGGGTCCCAATCCACCCTCTCGCATGCGGTGCGGAGGAGTGTCGCTCCTATGATAGAAAAGATATTAAGAGTGATAAATTCTATATCAAACTATTACACTGGTAAAGTGTTTTTAACAAGTGCATCTATGCGCAACAAATGTACATCTCCTGAAGTGACTGGTTTACATCTTTCAGAGGAAGGTAAATACACAAACAAACAAAAACTGTCTTTATTGAGAGAGGATTCATACCTGGGCCCTTTGGCTACATCATCTTCCTCAAGTGCCTGCTTCTGTCTGAGGGGTGATGTTAGTCCACGGCCCTCTCCTCCTGGGAATACCTCCTGTCCCCAGGCCAGCTTCGGATCCATTGGGGGAGTTCCACGGTGAGGGTGCCCCGGATGTTGTTGCTGCCTGTCAAAGGGGTCTGAACCAGATCCCCCCGAATCAGAACGCTCACGCCCAATGAGCCCTGTGATGACGAAGAATAGTTTAAAAGAAAATATCTAAGCTGCTTCTGTACGATGGTTTCAAATATGAAAATACCGTATTCTCTTGAGACTTAATCTGTAAGCTTTTGGATCATTTATCCTCTCACCTGATGGGTGCATGCCTGCAGAATAATAGTCCATAGGTGGAGGGCGGCCCTGTATCATGCGGGGATCCATGTAGGGCATCATCATCCAGCGAGGGTCAAAATTCATCGGCAGGGGTGGGGGTCGGACCATATTGCTGGGCTGATATATGGGTCCACCCTGCTTGGGTCCAGGCCCTGGCTGGGGTGTGGAACCTGGTGAAGGACCCTGTTGAGCCTGGGGCTGGGGGGACAGCTGGCTCTGTGATGCCTGGCTGTGCTGCTGCTGCTGTTGTTGCTGCTGCTGCCACTGCTGCTGCTGCTTCAGGAGCTGCTCCTTAAGAAACATAAAAACATAGCACCCAAAATGTTTAAGAACTTAAGTATTAGAAATACCTGCTGGTGAGGGTTTTGTCTTTGAAAACCCCCCACAAAGATCCAAACTTATCTAGAATGCAACCATACATGTGTGTTGAATGACACACTTGCATGATAGAAAGCAAACGGGTCCAGATCCTAACCTGCTGTTGCCTCTGGAATCGAGGTGGAAGAGACTTCTGGTACTTCGAGTAACCCTGGCCAGGAGGACCACCAGCTTGACGGCCTGCTCCTCCTCCGATACTCTCAATCTTCACTGGGTCAACTCCTCTTTCACCTCCACTCCCTGCACGAATGTGTGGACTGCCTATGGTCTCTTCCTTAGTCTCTACTGGTAGAGATACATCCAGCGTGGGTTGCTGTGACTGCGGAACAGCCGGCTGGGGACACTGTTGAGCTTCTGTGCAAAAAGAAAAGGGTTAAATCAGTGGCAGTAATCAAAAGGTATGTTTTATTTGAACTACCATACTAACAACATCCAATGTTGTTTTCTTGTGTTGTTGAAGTGGTTTTAAAGAGTAACTTTCAAGCATAACAGTAATAATTAAGTATTTTCCAAACTTTAGAGACTTTATATGAACCCTGTGTTGAGAAACCCACCTGCACTGGAGTCATAGCTGCTGTTGCTGCTGGCTCGCTGCCGCTCACCAACTCCAGGACTGGACCCTGGTGGGACAACCAGTGCCGGAGGCTCCTCTGGGTCAACACAGGGGGATGGAGGCTGGCTGATGTTGGGGGAGGAGGCAGAGGCTGATATAGATGGGCTAGGGCTGCCTGCTGTGGCAGCTGTGGAGTTTCCATCGAGGCTGGGGCTTTTACTGCTGCTACCACCTCCTACATTAGTGCCCTGCTGCTGTTGCTGCTTTTCATCCAGCCTCTTCAGCTTCTCTGCACATGCTGCACGTCTCTCCTCCTCCATCCTACGTTCTTCCTCCTCACGGCGGCGACGGGCTCGCTCCACAGCAGCAGAGATCTCAGTGGAGGACTGCTTTCTGCGCTGACGCCAAGTCTCATCTTCGTCATTCTCCTGGGGCCCAGGGACCAGCAGCCCTGGCTGGGCAGGAGGAGAAGGGCCTCCTGGTGCTGGCTGAAGCTGGGCAGGGACAGGTTTCCCAGGGCCTTGAGGGGCACCCTGGTTTTGGGGCCGGTCCTAAGCAGTTAGAAATATGATTGCTTTGTTATGCAATTTTCAACTTTCTAGATGACACCACTGCAACCTTCTGAGAAAGATGATATAGGATGATTATATATTTAAAAAAAAAAGAAAACTTAAGAGGCAAAACGCAAACTTAAAACTAAAGATGGCTTATTGTAGGACCTGGAGCAGTGAATGAGACAATGATAGAAATGGTTTATCTATGAGGCGCTATCCGGACAGCTACCTGTCGATAAAAGGAGTAGGGCCCTTGTCCAAGGAGCGGCCCAGGTGGGGGGGAGGGCTGCTCCCGGGGACCACCCAATCCAGGCCTGCGCCCCTGTATACAGGCAGACACAGTTAGCCATGCTCCACCACAATAATCTACACTAAAAAATACACACATTCAGCCACGAACATATGTTTGCCCACAGATACAACTTTGCCTAACAGAATTCCCAAATGTTCCTTTGTTGTAAATTTTACAACTTTTCACTGCTTGCGTGTGGCCTGTCTTGACCACACAGTGAGTGGCTTTAAGAGGGTGCTACCTGGTAGTTAGTTGGTGCCCCCTGGCCGCCCCAGCTGCTGCCTCCCTCCTCGGCCCATCCTGGCTTGCTGGAGGGGGGTTGGGGGCCATTGTCAGCATTGGAGGGGGGAGTGCGGCGGCTGTCTCCGCCACTGTCTGAGGCTCGAGAGCGAGAGGTTGCAGGGGGGGCATCCTGGGACCTCGGCTGCTCACTGAGGACAAGACAAAAGTGCTTTTTCAATTATGCCAGCTTGTATTACATGATCACAATCATGGCAAAAATCATTTTCTCAATATTTGAAGAGACAGTGTATGCACTTGCTTGGCCACATACCGCAAGTCATTCTTGCTCTCGGCTCTCTCCTCTTCCCCATCTTCCTCTCCTTCATCATCACTGAACTTCAACTTAGCGGAGTAATCAATCTCTTCATGAGCCCCTGAAAAAAAAAAAACAAGAAAACATCACAGCCATGTTTGTACCAAACATCCATTTAGTGCATTTGCACATGATTCATCATCCTTTACTGATAAACCTGATCCTCCAACCACACCCCTCCTCTGAGTCGATCATAGTGACTGGAACACTTCTGCTTGCATCAGCAGGAAATATGATATGTAGAAACATCTGCAACATCATCAATCTGACCAGCCACCACCGTGTCATCACCTCCTTAATCATTTAGCAGCAAGAAGTACTAAATCAACAAGAAACACATTTAGTAAACTTAAATATCACAATATAATGTGTGTGGGACCTTACATGTACCACAACAACAAAATTAAAGCCTCTGAACTCTTAATTTCTATATATTTCTACATCCTTAGGGCTTTTGAATATAATTTCTCAAGCATTTATCAATACATTTGAAAATCAAAACAAACCAGGACACAAACCCTTCTGACATGTTAGCTGATTATCTGCAAATAAGATTCTTAGTTTTACCTGCCCATCCCTCGTCTCCGTCATGGTCCAGCTCGTCTAGCTCCTTCAGGTCATCCTGCTTGAGGATAGAGGGCCGCTTCACCACCTCTCCACCTGCGTCACGTAGACCACCCTGAGGCCTGCTGTCAGGACCACCCTGCCCACGAGAAAACCTGAAAGCAAGAGGAGGTACTTTGTAAGTGATATGTCAAAGAAACAAAAAAGGGTCTAGAATAAAAGCACGAAAAATGGGGGGGAGGAACATGTAAAGAAATAGTCATGTAGTAAACAAAAATATTATCTTAACAACAGATTTTCAAAAGGAACACACCTTGGAGCAGGCCCTTCCCCAGGTGCCGGGTACCTGTAGGGCCCCTGAGGGCCATAGGGGGCCGGGAAGGGCAGGTAAGGAGGATACATCTAAAAGATAAAGAAAAAGAGAAGCACAGGTGTCAAACCAGTCCTCAAAGGGCCGGTGTGGCTGCAGGTTTTTGTTCCAACCGAGCAGGAGCACAGGTGATACTGCTAATCAGCTGAGTGAAGACAGTTCAGGTGATTTGAATGACTTGATTCAGCTGTGCTTCTGCTTGGTTGGGACGAAAACCTGCAGCCACACCGGCCCTTTAATGGATCAGTTTGACACCCCTGATCTAAAGAGTAGCTATGGTAATCCATAGCCTTTAATGTGTAAAAGAGCCACATTAAAATAACAAATGTTATGCAAAAGGAAGGAAGCACTGGTCACAAATGTTACATCTGAATGGGTCATGCATAGGCAGCCTGAAGACAAACTTACGAAGGGAGGCATGATCCCTCTGTATTGGGGGAACCCAGGCCCCACAGGGGGCTGGGGCAGGGGCAGGGCGGGGCTGCCTGCAGGAGGGTTCCTAGGTGGCCCGTGGGACTGAGAGTTCGGAGGGGGGACCCCAGCTGCCCCATCCATCACCAGAGCCCCACCAGTGCCACCCTCCACTGCCCCCTCCCCAGGCAGGGTGGGTGCCAGGGCTCGGCCCCCACCGTCCCGCCAGCTTGTGACGTCTGAGGACAGTAAACACAGGAGCAGTCAGAAATGTTTATGAGCTTTAAATAAATAAGGTCAAAAACACAAAGCCACTACTTTAAAAAGATTATGTGTCAATTTAAATTATTAGGAGCTTCAGACATGCTTGTTTTGTTTAAAGGGTGCAAGTTTTATCGTAATAAACAAACTATTATTAATTTTACCTTATTTATGGTTTTGGTGACCATACAACAACCACAACATTAAAAATGCAATAACAAATACACAATACCTACAATGTTGTTGGAATATTAAGAAAACGAAAAATGAACAAATACTCAGACTATTTGCTCAGTTGCCCCATGTTCGGAACTGAACCACATCTTGTGAGAGAAGTTTTCTCACCGCCACTGTCTTCATTAAATGACTGGTCGATCAATTACTTGAGATTAAGTGGAAATCACTCACTCTGGGGGCGGAGGCTTGGTCCGGGCCCATACCACTGATCTGCAGTGCCCTGTTCTCTGCCAGCTTTGTCCTGTTCGCCAGCCGCCTGCAGGGTGGGAAATTCCTCGCGAGAGAATGGCGACGGTAGGTTTGATGCCTTTCCACCTGCAGAATGAGAAGGCGAGGAATTAGGGTTCTCTTTATTAGAGAGGGGAGCATGGGTAATGAAATGCTTATTGCATCTTATTACCTATGAGAAATAAAGGTAAAGGAAGACTCACCATCCCCTTGTATTCCATGTGTAACACTGGCCTGTGCCCAGGACCTTGCCCCTACGGCCTGGGTTGAAACTGGAGCCAGAGCCTTTAGAGGAGGAGAGAAACACCAATTAATACAGTCAACTATGCAAAGCATAAATCTCCATGCACCTTATAAACAAAGACCATGACTTTGCATAAATGGTGCTGGGACTATCTGTACCTCTGAAGCTGGCGGGGTTCTCGGGCGGGTCGGTGCAGGTGTCGGTGAAGCCACAGGCTGCTGCGATTCCGGCTGCGGTACTGACAATGCATCGGTACTGAGAGAAAGAGAGAAAGTCACAAATAGGAGATATGAAGACAAGGCAATCCCAGAGAAAGGAAAACCTGAAAGTTTTTACCCCGTAGTAACTGACCCTTTGCAAATACACATTGCAAGTATTGCTATAGTGGGGTTATTAACCTCTTTGGGTCCGCTTGTTCCTGTTTGCTTGCCCATCCTGTGCCGTCTTTGGGAACGAGCGAGACGTTGGGATCGTTGCCTTTGTTCTCTGCCTTCAGACTGGGCAGGTTGGCAGGGGGTGGCATACGCCGTGCGGAGGCAACTTTACCAAGAGACTGCAGGCCATGGCGGGGGGGAACTGATATGGGGTAAAAGAAAGGAGGTCATTAGCACAGATGGACCACTGACACCTGACACCAATTAAATCCACTGCATGTAAGGAGCAGCCTGATGACGGGGGCAGCATTTGCTGGATACACAATTAGGATGCTGAACAACTAACAACACCAGAGGCTTGGGAGTCTCACTCTTGTGATTCTGATGAATGTGGTTCATAAAAAACGCTTCTTACTGTTATTAAAAACTTTCTGCAAACCCACTTCAATTACAGTTTATGGAGAAGTATTAGGATATTGATGCTCACAGAAGCATGGAAAAGCCTTTAGAACCTGAAAAGTGAAGCTGTGCTGCATATCAATCCCTCATTTGTTTCCTTGAGGCTAGGAGAAACCACAGCAGTGCATGGCTTCACTATGTAAGAGGGGGAAGTCTTTAAATTGGAAACGGGGACAGCTGCTTGGATCTAGAGGGGAGCTTCTGAATAAAACATCGACTGGGGACTCAGCACAGAAGTCAAACAGCGTCCACAAGTAAGCCTCTGTCTCAGGTCAGGCTCAGTGGCTCCCAGGCTCAGCTGACACTGTCCAGGCTCAAGAGCCTCCATACCATGCATAATATCCTTATATTTGGGTACAGATGAGAAACATCCTAATATACAATGTTTTGTCCTTTCAGAGGCAGGTGTAAAGACCTAAAAATAAGGGTAGCAAATCCCCTTGATCCCTAAATAATATTAACACCGTCAGCAAAACTCGGTTGGCAGGCAGCTGAGAGATGCGGAACATCATCAGCTTCCTGTATTGGAAATCAGCAACAGAGCTTTTAGGGAGACAGTGGACTAATGCATCAAAGTTCTGGTACTTCATGTCAGGAGACAACACAGTGCAGCCAACGGGTAAATTCAACTCTGCATAGCAAATCTATTTTGTAAGAGTAGATGTGATTAATTCCAAAACAAGTTGCACATCCTTAGTGACACAACAAAACAAAAGCAGCATAATGTTAACAGAGCCTGACAGGCAAGCAATATTGAAAACAAACACCCTTGGTAAAAAGAAACATAGGCCAGTCCATTACAGAGGGTGCAAGTTGTGACAATGAAAGCTTGTATGTGACAGAGAAAAGATACTTACCAACAGGCTTTTGTGTTTCAAGGCTCTTTCCTTTGTATGTATCAAACAGGTTGAGAGACGCATACTTGGTTTTGCCTTCCTTCCCCTTTGCAGTTTGCCCAGAGCGCTCTGACATTGCGCTGTCCGCTCATTGAGTATGGTGAGCCCTGAGACTGGGAGAGAGAGAGAGGGAGGCAAAGAAAGAGAGAGAGCGATATATAACACCAGGTATACACCGAGAGTGAGAGTAAAAGTGCTGATTGTACAAGCATGCATTGAAAACAAGAAGCAAAACAGAAACTGTCTCACAAATCAAAACATCCTGAAGATAAGAGCTGCGACTCAACAGACTTAAATACGGGATTTGACAGCTGGGTGTATGGTAAAATTAAACACTCAGAGTAGCTAACAGTAGACCAGTGTAGAAAATATATCACCCATAGAAACAACCGTATCACAACACATCCTGTGTACCAGCTCATAAGACTAAATGCAGATCCAGGCAACATTTTCTGAAGCTTCTAGGGCATATTTTTAGTATTCTCTCTCACAGAAGAAATATTCTTTCATTTCAGCAAATGATCAATCCGCAAACCACAAATATGTGGCAATACACAACTCCTTTTTTACACTGTTGTTTCTCTCTTCTGCACCCAGCAAATCACATAGACATTCCATACAACTGCAAAAAAACTGCTGGTCATTGTACATTTCAATTAAGTACATAACTACACAAAGATGATATTATGTTAAATCTTTGAAAAGAAAGCTACAAAAACCACATCTCAATTTCAGCACACTTTTCAGCACAAATTTTACCTCCAGTAAATTTCCTTTGAAGACATATTTTAGGACATTTGAAAGACTGTTTAGCTGCTTTGCTTAGCCCAGTTTTACATTTAAAAACTTTAACAATATGCCTATGTGTAATGTACTGAAACAATTATATGTCAAGGCAAAAACAAATGTCTTCTTAGACAATATTAGAAAGGGAGAGATTGTTGCCCAACCAAATAGTAACAAAAGTACTCTGCAAAGTTCGAGTAACTGTTTAATTGTGTATTGGAGCTTTTCATTTATTTGTATCAACCAAGCCATAGATCTGGAAATCGTATACAGCATCCCTTGGGGTGTATAGGACAAAAACTGCAATCTATGATATTTATTTCTCTGTGATGCCTTCAATCTGAACATCCTAGAGTTATAACATGGGGACCAAGTGATCCTGGCTTTGTACCACATTAGGAGGTCGTAACAGAGGTGTTTAATTGGCGTGACTTTTTGAAACGTGTCCATGTGAACCAGCAGAGCTGGCAAGACTGAAAACATGTGACAAACATTATTTGTGCGAACAAAACACTCAGGAAATAAGAAAGGACAGCATACAGTATCACCACAAATACAGCTCTCATTGGAGTCCTACGGTAATTAATAAAATGTTTAGCAAAAGGCTGAACAACTTTGCTTGAGTAAGTAGGATCTCTACAGTGAGAATCAGCATGACATGTAGTTTGTCAGCCATCTTTGTTTTGAACGTACTCGATGCTGCTGTCACTTATTGCCATCATGTTCTGCTGCTGCTCTGTTACAAGGCACTACCGTCTCCTCCCACTCCATTCCACGACATCAATTGCAATGTGAATACATAGACTGGGGCCACCAATATTACACTGTTAAGGAATCAGTATGAATGTCCTTATCATGGCAGTTACACCAACATTTGAAATGCTTTCAAACAAATAAGTTATTCTTCTGCCACAGCTTTTAATGATGTGTGTTTAATGAGTACTAGGCTGATGTGCGCATTTTTTGGATTAAGTTACGAGAGCAAGTTCAGCATTATTACCATTAAATGTAAGCAGATCAAGTATAGTGCTGGACTACACCTTATCACAGGAAACACTGTACAAAAGAGAGGAAAAAGCTGAACCACAGTCTCTATGGCAACACATTATAAATGATATTCTTCTATGATTTTCCTTGGCTCCATGGTAACTGGAAGGCCTTTAGCTTGAACTGATTTTACTGCACATCAACAAAACACATGTCACTGACATCTGTCTGATTCAAAGTGATTTGGATGCATCTGGCAGGTTAAACAGCTGGGGGGGGGGGGGGAGTATATCCACCAGGGGGCATTGTAGTATCTGAAGAATTGTAG
>JAOWBC010000539.1:5194129-5204413 GCA_028566105.1 Hypoplectrus providencianus | reverse complement strand
GGCAGGTTAAACCGCTCCCCCCCCCCCCCCCCCCCCACTCCATGTAAGTCCCATTAGTAACAATTACTGTGAGTATATGACTCTCTTGGGATAATTGAGCTACAAATATCATTAGTACTTTAATTCAATTGCTTTAAATAAAGATGATGTGAGCCAATCAATTCTGTCCCTGACCAATTAACAATTTTAGAGACAAACAAAGGCTCAGAGCTGTCAGAAAATTAACATTTAATGGTTCAAAGGTGGAATAATTTTCCTGAAAGCCATGACAGCTCCATGACAATACCTGAAATACAAGTCTACCTTAATAAAGTGCTGCATCAAAGCCGTTATCAGCGGCTTGGTGGTTTAGCCAAAAGAACAGATTCAAAAAGGGATAAAGATAAAACCAGAGTGAAAACAATGCTACAGAAACTTAAATGTAATGACTACTGCCCTCGGCTGCGCACTGATAATCCTCATGATGACAAAAACGTAATTTTGTTTACAGTATTGCATTTACAGATACCATGAAAAATAAATTCCGAAGAGCGGCACTGCACCGTGCCTCAATAGCTAGATGAGATTAGAAAATTAGGTCGTGGGATGGCTGGTCAACTACATGTTGTATGGGGATTAACGGGGCCAGCAGCTCCACCACCGAGCCATAACTGCAGTAACGTTCACCACAAAGGGGCCTTGTATAGCTAAGCGCTAACCATAAACACCATTATATTTTAGTTATATATCCGCCTGTAGCCAGGGTTTAGCGACTGCAATCAGTACGGCACATAAAAATCACAACATACAGAAGACGTAGACGCGTAAAATGTATTTATTGCAGTGCTAGATAATGTTAGCGGCTAACACAGGGCCTCGGTGTTCGCGTTGGGAGGGGGACTGCGTTGATGTTTCATAATGCCTTCTCAACACCTTGCGGTAACATAAGCCCCTTTCCTCTTCACCTACGTGGGGTGTTACGTTTTGAATCACACACTAACACCGCGACTGGGTTGTTTTATAAATGTTGTTGCCCATAAGTCGTTCGCAAGGTACGGCAGGACAACGCAGAAAAAAACATTTTATTGGGAGAACAAAACAAAATGGCGGTGCTGACAGGCCCGGTGCATATTAACGTTGATATCACTGGTTGTATAGCTCTAAAGACAACTGGCTAGCACACTGCTAATTTTATAACCACTGCATTTTCAATTAATGTTAATTGTTGAGAAAAATATCCAGGCAAATAAATATATTTGATGACTTACGTCAGTGTATCGCATAATGACAGTGTTAGCTCAAGCTACTGGGCGAACAACCTGCGCTAACGTTTAACCGCTAACGTTAGCTTCACACTGTGGTTCGCCAGCAACAACCGTTACCATGAACAACAACAACAACAACAACAACAAGCTTACTTGGAAACCAATATCATAAAAATAATGTATGTCGGTTTTATCACAAAGCCACTGAATACATTTCTGATTTGCCAATGCGAGCTAACCACTTAGCCAAGGCTAGGCTAACAACCAAGGCACTGTGCCTTTCCCTAAAAAAATAAGCCTGTCGCTCCGCAAAGCATAATCTCAGTTTCGCTTATCATGTCCAGGAAGGGTAATGGTTATCGTTTCAGCTCAATTTAATGTAACTAATCGGTAATGGCATAAAACATGCACGATTTTCCGGCCACTGACCTGGTCTTGTCCCGACTTGTCTCGAGGTTGTATCGCAGAATGAGGTTAGCTATCGTTATGCTAGCTTTTCTAGCAAGTGACCCACAGCTAAGCTAAAGCAACGTTTATCCTCCTGCATAAGTCAAACACATCAGGTCTCCGCACCAGCTAAATACGAGTTATACTATAGAAATAAAATAAAGGTGTTCGGCTTACTTGCACTCCTTTTCTTTCCCAAAAATAAATGAAAAGGGGGTTAAAAGAAAATTGTAATACTTGGACTCGATCCGTCACCTAAAGAGCCGTCAACGGCTACTGGGTGATTCCGTGAGATGGAAGCCGTTTGGGACCGCCACAGCAGAAAAATGCGACTCTTGTTTTTTAGTAAAAACACTTTAGAATAAACACTAAAATAGTAGTAATTATTTGATGGTTGAATTAAAATGAATCATAACTGTTCTCAATGAAACAAATCCGTTATCTTCTACCTTTGGACTGTCATAATACCATTTCGATGCATGGAAATGAAAGATGCTTTAGAACATCAATTTTACTTTTACATTGAAATGCATTCACTTACTGAATATAAAACAATCTTACAATATATTGACCGTTATTTACCTATCAAAAGCATATATCAGTATCCGCATATAACTTATTCCATATATGCAGATATAAAAAATTAATCATTTAAAACTTTAATCATATGCTTAAAATTATGTTCGAGTGATTATGAAATGCTGGTGCTATTTATTGTTATTTATTTATACTATTTTTTTCAATCCAGCTCAAACAATGACCATAAACTATCAACCTCTCTCTCTCTTGAACTGGGTATGGGTTGGACTTCTGTCTTATCTATATACTTTAGATAACTTCAAAATTATACATTTAAAAATATTGCACCTAATACAAATCTACAAAAGCAACAATGCAGCCACAAAAAAAATCGATTTCAAACAAATGTTTGTGTCTCTAATAGAAAGAGCATTGTTGTCCAAAACAAAAGAGGGCATGTCAGGTCATACATGGAACAATTTCTTTGTTTGTTGATGTCAAAGACAAGTGATGCTTTGCTTTTCTTTGCATTTAAAACCAGCCAATAGAAATGATAACATTGACAGGAAAAGTGGAAATTTACACTTACTTTTCCCCAAATTTCCTGGTTTGTCATATAGAACTGCAATAATAGGTTGACTTGTCAATTAGTCAATCAACAGAAAGCTTTGCTTACACTTGTTAGAAATCATTTATTTATTCCGCAGATAGCACAGCTCAGATAATGTCCTGCATTAAAACAATGCAGTGTACAGTGCTGGTAATACAGATCATACACCTGGTTTGGAAATAAAACATCCAAATCTGGCTGATTACAAAATATCAGAAAACATTCTGCATGAGAGTGAAGAGAGGATACTTTGGCTACATTATGTACTTACCTCTTCACACACACACACACACACACACACACACAATTATTTTAATTATACCTATCGCCTTTCAAAAACCACTTCCACCCCGACAGGAAAAAGCATTCAAGTGCAGTCTCATAACAAAAGGCTATTCACATTATATTACACAAATTCTGGTTTTAGAAAACGCAGAAGCAGTTTCAATCAGGACATATTCATGGCACACTTGCATCTTAATAAAGGCAATAATTATTATTACAAGCACAGGCCCATATAAGGTTTGAAAGTAGGCTACTTCAGTGTGTAATCAACTATCTGAGCTAAGAGGAATCATTATTTCACATGAGCGTCGAACAAACAGCGGTTGAGTTTTTCAGGTGAATTAGTGTTAACGTCAGAGGTGCTTGAATCGATATTTCATTATTTCATTAACACCATATTCAAACATCTGAAAGTTGCTTTTTTATAAAGATGATTGTGATGAATAGACTGATTTAGAGTTCAACCAATGTTGGCCTATCAAATGCATATCTTTATATATTATATCAACAGATAATTGCCAAAATTAAACTTTTTTTTTTTTACGTAACAAAATGCAGAAAATGATGCCTAGGGTTCTTTAGAAATTGTGTTGGCCTCTTATTTTTTTTATTTTTTTTTAATGTATTTAAATGGTTAGCAGTTGACTGAAGGTGAACATACAGTACGAGTGTTTATTTAGCTTCTTATTTTCCTTTTTTTTTTAATTACTTATTTATGGTCAGCAATGAACCAAAAGTGGAAAAAAAACTTACATGTCTGCTGTTTATATGAATTTTTCTTTTAATTATTATTTATCCTTTGTTGACAATGTAATACAATGTATACATAATCATCCCAAATATTTTATATAATTTATTTTGTTAAGAAAGCATCCTTCTGAGTAACTTTGCAGTTCATATCAATGCAAATACATAAAAAAGCTCTTGTTTTATTCCTCTTCAGAAATTAACAATATCAGTCACCATATTGTTAAACTCAATTCTTTCCTTTGAAAATAGCCTTCAATTTGACAAAATCTTCCATGTGGAACTGCCCTCTATACTTTAGCACCTAGAGCTGCATCAAGGAGTCAACAAATCACTTAGCTGCTCAGCAGAAAAAATAACCGCCAATTATTTGGATAATCAATTAGCATATCCTGATAAACTGAATAGATTTTGGTTTTAGAGTGACAAAAAAAACAAGACATTTATACTTTGACTCAATGATGTGATTTTAGGCCTCCAGCAGGAAAGTTTAACATATCTCCTCTGCTTACTCTGTTTACTGATAATGCAAATAGTTGTGAGTTGCTGGTATCATCATCATTTACTGCAAAAACAAAAATGTTATTGGCTTTTAAACAGTAAGTTAAGTTGCTCTGACACGAGTGTATTTAGACTGAAATTAATCAACATTTAATATAGTCCCGTGCTTGGTCACATCTCCATTTTTTCAGTGAACAGGGAATTTTCAAATTATTGTGGCTGTGCAAAGTTTTAGCAAAGACACGGCAACACACCAAACACAGAAAAACTGACTTCATCAAGAGTGGGAATTTTAAGAGAAAAGTATACATTTGCAGATCATCACAGGCTGAACCAAACCAGCTGGACATTCATGCCACTGAACCACCCCCTTTTCCCATTTTCAGTATCATAAAGTGAGTTAGAAAAGTCTTTTATTGTCTTCCTGAGAAAGTCGTGGGAGTAAACGACTGCTTCCTGTTTCCCTTTCGCTCCAAAATTAGAATCTGGGAGACAAACACAAGGTGAAATTAAAACACGAGTGGAACAATCCAGCTGTCGTGCATCGCAGCTTGATGCTCGTCCGCTCACCTCTCTCTCTCTCATGTTCTACCGCCCGCCGTACAGGTGGATCTTTGCGAACGACACGGTCTCGTCGTAGTTTACGTGGCCTTTCTCGTAGATGACAAAGATGTACTTCCTGTCCTCCACGGAGCCGCTGTCCAGGGACGTGATGCTGGAGTAGCCACTTGGACCCGCCCATATCTGCACAGCTTTTTTCACCCAGGAACTGCCGTTCGTCAGCGACCAGCGCAGAGTCAGGTTCACTCCTGAGGGCAGTGAGGAAACAAGTTTGTCAACTTACTGATGTTTTAAAGTCTAACAGTAATATTAAGGAATAAATTAACAGATGGTTGAAGGAAAGCAGCAGCGTTTACTCAGCTATTTACTCACTTTAGTCACTCTTACCTATGTTAGCTGCATCAAAATAAAAATAAAAACACTCACCTTCAGAGTATTTATTGCAGTACAAATGACTAATTTTTGGGTTATTAAAGTTTTAAAGTGTATTAAAATGCAGTGTTTATACATCAGTTATAATATTCTAATAACATAATATGATATTTACACATTTTACTGACAGTAATTTTGAACTTTTGAATGCAGGACTTTTATATGTAACATGCAATTTTACAGGCAGTGTTGCTACTTTTATTTCTTCCGCTGAGTGACAGAAGTTAAATCTGAATAAACGATGTCTTTAACTGCTGGAGGCTCTTACTGTGCTGCTCGTTGGAGGGGTTGGTGAAGTAGAGCACTCCCTCTTTCTGCAGAGCTCCAGCAGCCACCGCAGGATCCACCAGCTCGTAGTCGAAGAACAGATCGTCTATGGGCAGAGAGAGCCCGCCGTCACGGCTGCGGACGATCACGCGACACCGGCAGTGGTAGTTGTTCTGGTTTCGCACGTTGATGACGATGCTGCCGTCCGTCAACTCGACCGGCTGCAGAGGAGCAGAAAACGTTCAGGCTGTGAGATTTAAATATTCATGAGCTGATTTTTGTATCCCTGTTGTGGAGGCAACAAACAACACAAAAACATATCTGCAGCAAATAAACTTTACTGCGGTTTCTTTTGGCCACCAGGGGGCAGAAGAACTCCACAACAAGATGCAACATAAACATTCATAAAGAGTCATGATGCCGTTAAATTGAAATTGTTCCTTTCACAACTTTTTGTCTTTTGTATTTATTTCGGCCACTAATTCCAACTAATTTTTATTTTATTTTAGTCATTAATTTTCAAATCTTTTTTTTTTAGTCAGTATGCATAAACCATTAGTAAATATACAAAAATAAGAAAAAAAGGAAAATCATATAGTAGAAAAAAAAACAATATTTACAGACTCAAGGTATCCAAAACAATATTTTGCAGTTAAGGTATAGTTCTTGATTTGAAAAAATATTTGGAAAATGTTGCAACCCCATAAAAAAAACTATAACCCTATAAAAAATGTGATTTTAGGTTGAATTCCTGCATTATGAAATTACATGGAAACTTCTTTATGCTATAGACATTTAAATGGATCCTCTTGATTTACAATGATATTTTATAAAGCTAAATGGCCACACATGGCAGCTCTAACTCTCCCTACAGCGAGCTACCAACAAGCTGTGACCATCAGGCTGACCTGGCACTCGTCAGGGTTGAAGTCCTGCGCTCTCTTCTTCTGGTTGTACGGGATGCTCTTCAGCGCGGCGCCGTTGTACCAGTTTTTCCCGTGGTCGTCGCTCAGGATGCAGAACACTCCGTTTCCCTCCAGAGTCCCGTGGCCACACACCACTAGCCTCCCCTTCGCCGGCTCGAAGCGCTTCTGAAGTGCCAAGACACAGAAAGATCTGGACTCAGCACAAAGCAAGCAAGAGGTGTCCTGAAAAACACTGAATTCTGACAAAAAGGTAAGGAACGAAATCAACATTTTGAGTGAAATTCTTTTTATATCAGCTCCAGGAACTAGGGAAAAATTCACTTCCACTAAATCTGTTTCCTTCATGTCCCTTCATGTTGGTCAGTTTCAACATGTGACTAATGTTCCTCTTTGTGGAAAGATGTTTCAGTAACTGTTTTTATTCAGCTGTGATTAAATTACCCTGGAGTTTAAAGTGATAATCTGGATTTTTTTTTAAGTGGGGTTGTGTGAGGTAAAAAAAAAAAAAAATCAGAGATCTGGTGGCCTTAAAGGGAGCATAACAACTCTGCGTAAACTTAAAACAATTGCTACATAAAACTGTGAAAATCTTATATATAGTGTACAGTTTTCAGTTTAAACTTATATTGATTTTTTTAAGGTATCTAAAATGACTTCACAATCTATTTTGTCTTCTGTTATCTCCACTAGAATGTGACGTGAATGACTAACCTCTGAGTGTCTGGTAATCATAGTTAAAACAATGTGACCTGAATGCAGCATAAAGTTTAAATTTGATCACCTTTTACGACTACAGTTATAAGGATGAATTATTTTCTCCCATGGCAGCTTTGGAGAAAGGGAACAAAGCAGTAAAACCCATTAAATAAGAACGTGTGATCATTAGATTGATATAAAACAAGCAATCTGTTTATTACATGTGAGGAGCTACAGGTTATCTAAATGCCTCCTCTTTGTTCTCCATTGATCAGTTTAAAGAAACAAATAAATGTTTATAATTATTGTGTTTACATAAGAGGACCCTGCACCCTTTCCACAGTTCACTGGCTCAACACAAGAGAAAAGGCAGATAAAGTTTTTTTTCTGCAGCTGAAGAGCCGATTGCACAAACATCTCATCCCTCTCTCACCTGGATGCCGAAGCCCGGCCCTGGAGCGAAGTTTTTGACCCCGAGCTGGACCGACAGGTTTCTGGGCGGGCTCCAGCTGAGGCCGTCGTCCTTGCTCTCCACCATCATGGTGCTGGCCGGGCTGCACTGGTACAGGTGGAAGCAGAGGGAGTATACCAGGATCACGGAGCCCGCCTCCTCGTCTACTACCACCGAGCCAAGATTCAGGCCATCCTTCAGGGACCCGTCGTCCACGATGAAGGAGGTCGGGGACCAGGTGGCTCCTGGAGGGACGGAGGAGGATTTCAGACATGAATTCTGGTACTTTTACACCAAATTAAAACATTTTTTCCTGACCTTATTCCAAAAAACGAATGTATCTGACAAAGTTAAAGTCACTTTTTTGTGACAGACCAAAACATTTCACATTCTTTTCTCTTTCAATTTCAACCTCAAATTCGTTTATCATCATTTTCTGTTCCTGCTTTTGTGCTTTTAATTTAAAGTATTTAAAATAAATAAATAAAACACTTGCCTCCAACCTGTGAACATATCATATCAAACTTTCAAAAGTAGAAAAAATGCATATATATAAAAAGTTAAATAAATACATAAAACGTACATAGGCTCATAAGGAAAAATATAATAACAATGAAAATACAGTTTATTCATAAAGTCTAAAAGCTAATTAAGATAGTTAAAGATGTGTCTTGTGTGTCATAAGTGACTTTAAACTGTCAATTGTTAACTTTCTCTTCCCTTTGCGGCTGTTGAACGCTTCCCTGTACATTTCTAACCAGCCCGTTCATGTGTTTTGTGTGTTTTTATATCTAAAATGCTGCTCGTCCTCGCCTTTGTCTGTGGACCGCCGCATTGCGAGGAACTTTGCCCCGATGTCGCTGGCGGCGGACTTCCTGGCCTCGGAGAAGGCCAGCAGGCTTCCTTTGGGGGTGAAGGTGAGCAGCGGGATCCTGTATGTGTTCACCTGCCCCTGGGTGCCGCTCACCCACAGCAGCTGCTCCTCATACAGCAGAGGGTCAATCTGACCGAGAGGGAAAAGAAGAAATAAAAAGATGCTGATGTAAGGAAAGGAGGAATATCTGCTGCTGGCAAAACCAGTTCAGTATCTGCAGGAAGCAGCAGGTGTCAGGTGACACTTGCATGTGATGATCACACTTTCATTTCAGGAACTGTTTTCACCTTGTGAGTGTGTTTGAGACACAGAATCAGCTTTGAGTACCTGGTCAGGTGATTACATTTTTTAGGCCAGATTTTGTGTTTGTATCAGAATTTCAACCTGCAGGATGAAGTCATGAAACTTTACAGATGTGTAGGTGAGATCAAAATGAACACCGAGTTCAAAGATGGATTTGATGCAATGCAGGAATAAGGATTTTCTTTGCCCCCCCTCTATTGCATGCCACTGGCCCAGTTTTGTCCCTAGTTATATTATAATATAACTTACTTAAAAGCTGCATGTATATCCTGTTTCTCCTTATATTTTCTTTAACAGACTATTAATTTATTAATGCTGCATCTGTGAAATTTGAAAATGTTTGTAAAGATATTTTGTTAAAACAAAAAAAAGATTGAATGAAAGAAAAGCAAAATAAATAAAAAAATAACGCATGCTCAGGCTGAATGACAAAATAAAAGAAACATGTTAGCTTAAACAATTAATCTTATCACAGAAATCAACACTTTTTATGGCTTTAATTAAATATAAATTCCTTCGATACAGCAGGGTAACTGTTTTGTGTTGAAACTTATTTCTATTACATTAAGTTAAGAGTAACTTACCTGTTCAGGGCTGAAGGAATCACAAACAGAGACAGCAAACACAGCGGAAAGAAGTACCGACAGAGCAGCGAGCCGGTGTCCTGCCTCCATGACAGCTTCACGTCCTGAAACCTTTTTCTTTATTCCTACTGAGAAATAACATCGAAGTGCAAATAATAAAGTTAGAAATAAATCCGCAAAAAGCAACAAAAAACATTAAACGATAGGGAGGAAAAAGCCGGAAATGCTCTCCTCAGCTCATTCACAAACTAAAACATCAGGCTCGTGAGTCATGTGACCAAGGTGGGCGGTCACATGACAACCGTCACTCTCCAAAATAAAAGAGGAAGCTGTAAATGTAACGCAAAAATAATTAATCATTAAACATATATAAATGAAAACTCGCGATCATTTTATGATTTCATTTTTTATTGATATCAAAAAATTATCAGTTGTGTATTTAAATATATAATACATGTTTGTCGCAGAAAATTTAAAATTTTTTACATTTTATTTAACATTTTATATTATTGAATTTTTCCTTTACATTATTCCCAGACATGCTATTTTAATTCAGGAAATGTATGCCTCAAAAAAAAAAGAAAAAAAAAAAGAAAAACTTCATGGTTATGACAAGAAGCAGAGAAGGGAGATCAGCCGAGAAATCTTTATTTACTTTCAGCAGACATAGATAAATGCTGTGAGCAGAAAACAAATAACTTTATTAATTTTAGTGGATTCATGCATGTCATTTTCCAGTCATTTTCTTTATTCATTTTACTGATAGAATTACACTACATACACTTAAAAACTTCATCCACACGGTGGCAGGATTTCCCTAAAACATCACAGCAGCCA
>JAOWBC010000539.1:5090860-5106540 GCA_028566105.1 Hypoplectrus providencianus | reverse complement strand
TGTGTGTGTGTCTGTGTGTGTGTGTGTGTGTGTGTGTGTGTGTGTGTGTGTGTGTGTGTGTGTGTGTGTGTGTGTTTCTACCAGCTTGGCTCTTTGGAGATCCAAGACATGTTCTTTATGCAAGAAACTCAACTGGATGGTTCTGTGGCATCGGAGAAAATGAGTAAGTCAATCTCTACCTCTCACCTTATCACACCATGTTTACATGTATATGTGATGGATGCTCATTTAACTGTTACAAATCAACTTGTTCTGTTTTCTCATTCTCAGAGGCCGACCTCACCTGCTCTACTTCGACATTCTCAAATGTGCCACATCGGTTAATATTATGGCAACTGCTTTAAATGGTTTTCAGTGTCCAACCATGCAGGTACTGAAGGCTTCCTAATATTTTTTTTTGCTTATTATTCTGGACTGTTTACTTGACTTTCCCAATGTCCACGAAATAAGTATCCTCCTCTTACTTCCTGTAGGTGTGCGTAGAAAGCTGTCCCACTGACTTCTGGGCTGTGGGAATACAGGACTATTTCAAAAAGCCTGCAGAGGTTTTCAATGAAAGCCTCTGTGTGCCATCCATCAACCTCAAAACTACTGACCTGGTAAGTGTTAGCGTCAATGCTTCCCTAAATGTTCCAAAATGTGACATTTGTTTGTTGCTTAGAGTAAAGATAGTCTGCAATTATTAAACCTGCGAAAAAAATGTTTTTCCCTCAGAATGTTCAAACTATTGTGGACAAGGAACTGTGTCCTTTCTTCAGCATGCCCACGATTGCTGGTGAGCGAAAGTGCTCCTATGTAATGCATGAAATTAATATGAATTATAGTGTGATGATAGATTAGCTCTATTGTGGAGGCTACATATGACTTTCATGCAGCTGCTTGTTTCATATTAGCATTGATTTAATTGCTACTGAACAAGAACTACTCTCCTACTTTTTTGTTAATGTTCAAGTATATTAGAAGATGTCTTTTCATGCATGTGTATTAGAGATTTTGTAGTCAATTATCTATATCATCTGTTAGTCCTGGGGAGATGTATGCCCGATGTCACAAAACTCGAGGACATCCCTGCAGCCTTTTCCAGGATTCCAGGTTTACCAAACTCAGTCAATGACACAGTTGACTTAATCAAGAACGGCACTGGGTAAGAGCTGATTTCTGCATTATCCTATGTTTATTTTATAAATAAAATTACTTCTAATTTCATTAAAACCCACACTTTATTGACTGTATTTTTTTTTTCTCATTACCAGCACAGGGTTGGTGGTTTTCGTGAGTTTTTGTGTGAACCTTTAGAGTAGCAGATGGTTGTTGTAGCTCTTGTTGAGATGTTATGTGAAAATAGGCCTGTCACGATAACTACATGTTTGAAGATATATTGCTCTGTAAATCATTATGATAAAAGATACTATTGTCATTTTAAGCCAATTATATAATAATAATAATTTAAAGGCAAAATAATTTGCCTTTAAATACTAGTACACCTTTTCAAAAAGAAATAAACCTTTAATTATTAAGAATATTTAGACATTGGAATTGAATGTGAAAAAGTTAAATATCCTAAATAAATTAAAACATAAATCAAAGAAACCCAAGCAACTAAGTCAATAAATAAAATGAACTCTGTTGACAACAGTTGATACATTCTAATATTTGTTACAGGGGGATAGAGTCATTCAGTTACAGAAAGTATAGTGTGCCCTACACCCAGGTCTTATAATGGTTGGGATAACCCTGCTGTTGTATAGCACAATGCTGGTTAAAATGTGGATGACACTTGACTGTAAACAAGCATGCAAGTAAACACAACAGCAGAGTTGTACAATACATGAATATGACCTAAATCATCATCTCTTGACAAGTTGATAACATAATTACCGTGACGAGCCTATGTAAAACACTCTCTTGGGACTTACTGTAAGAGTATTAATGCGCATTACTCTTTCATCATGTAGAAAAACTCCTTCTCTTCTATGCTGAGGTAATTTCTGTCTTTAAGCCTGTCTTTAGCATTACTTTACTTTTAGAAACATCTAACAGGCTTTACAGAAATGTATTCAAGTTGTTTTCTTTCCTTTTTTTTTTTTTTATAAGTTAACACATTTGTTATTTTTCCCTGTTTTTTCTCCACTTTATTAGTGTTACCATAAACTTTACTTTTTACTTTTACAGTAAAATGAACTGTCACTGATACAACTTGTCCTTGCTTTTGTCCTCCATTAGGGACATTGTGAATGGCTTCAATGCCAGAGAGATAGGCGTTCGAATCTTCGAGGATTTTGCGTCGTCATGGCCATGGATCCTCCTGTGAGTTGCTTTGCAGAAATTTATAACACATACAGTGCCACCTATGGGCAGAACTACAGATAGAAATTACTCCAGAGAGCTGAACTCCTCCTAGTTGTTCTTTCCTTCTGTTCATAATCTGTTTAATAATCTGTTTTCTTTTTCCTTCTAACTGTTTCCTGCCACACTTGGATCTCCCTCTCAGCGGTCTGGTAATAGCCATGATGGTCAGTTTGCTGTTCCTGTTGCTGTTGAGATTCACTGCTCCAGTGATGGTGTGGGTACTCATAATAGGAGTCCTGGCTGCTGGGGCATATGGTAAACACTCTGCAACTGCAGCATCAATATGTAAAATTTAATCCATTCCTTTGAACATCTGAAATAGAGTATATGTGGGTGCAATTTAAGACAAATAATGTGCTTCACACAGACTCCAAAGACTGTACATGTGCTTTTGAAAAGCCTGATATGGAAATCCGGATTTTCCTCATATAAAGCTGTTGCTTGATCTGTAACTATCTAATCACAGAGTCTACAATGACAGTTTGTGATTTGTAGAGATATATGTTCCAGCATACCTCTCAGTTGTTGTTGGTTCTCTTGCAGGTATATGGCACTGCTACTGGGAGTACAGCAACTACAAGCAAGACGCTGCTTCTATCACTAATGTTGGTTTCACCACCAACTTCAAAGTTTACCTGCAAGTCCAAGAGACCTGGCTGGCATTCTGTGAGTCTGATTAACATCACAAAATTCTTCACACAGTGTGGGGCTTACTTTTATCTTTTTGGTTTTCCTGTTGGCTTTGTAGCCTTTTGGAGTGTGTCTAATTATTAAGTTAGCTGGAAACAAATATCAGAAAAGTTAAAAAGTTATGCTTTACTTGTGCTTTTTTTGCCCCTCAGTAATAATCATCTCTGTGGCAGAGGCGATCATTCTCCTGACAGTCATATTCCTGCGTAACAGAATCCTCATAGCCATCGCTCTTATCCAGGAGTCCAGCAAGTGAGTCCTGACGCCATTAATTAATACTGTCCTCAGGATCTACTCACATGTAACTGCACCTAATATTAGCCTTCTGTGCACTGTTTATTTAAGATGTTCTGAATCTTAAAATGTATTTGAAAAAAGACATAAGTAGATATGGCTCATTGATAGTTTCCATATCTTTTGCATCGCTGCTTCATTTATTCATTACATTTATAGGTTTATCAGGTTCATGCTTAATTTGCTCTGTGACGAGTTTATATGGTCTCTGCTCAACCTCATAATGTGTGTGTGTTCATATTCCTCAGGGCAATCAGTCACATGATGTCCTCTCTGCTGTACCCTCTGGTCACCTTTGTTCTCATTCTGGTGTGTGTCGCTTACTGGGGTGCCACTGCTTTGTATCCTTTAATGCTTCTTATTCATACTGGTATGTGTAAGTTCTGCAAGTAAAGGCTGTAGTTTAAAGTGGTTCTGAGACTTCTTCACCCATTTTATTTTATTTTATCTACCATTGCTTCTACAGTAGGGATGTCACAAGAACTTATACTTAAGAAGATGCCTAATTTGGGAAAAACTTGATTTTCAGTAGTACCACCGGGAACTAAATATGCCCAGTTACCTTTCTAGCTGTTGCAAACAGAGCTTCCACTCCTCACTCACTAATACAAGACTAGCCAATTATGCAAGTTTCATGCACTGCGGCATTGGTCTGTATTTCAGCATGCATGCTTGATTTTTTTAGCCAGTAATTGTGGAAACAGAACAGCTTATATGATACAACAAGTTATAAGATGGCCAAGGCACTACTGCAGCTTTCTCTTTACTCTACACTGAGTGAAATAACAGGAGAAACAAACTCAACTTTCAAACTCCAACAGGAGAAACAAACTCCATTTTCAGTATCGTGGCATCCCTTTTCTTCAGTCCAGATGTATCTGTTCTTCACTTTAACTGATGAATGTAGATATTTGGCCACTTCTGGAGACCCGATCTACAAAGTGGTGGCTCTTAACTCCACTTCAGAGGATTGCAAGAATATCAATGGCACTGTGAACTGTGACCCCCAGGTAAGTGTAGGCAAAATTAAAAAAAAATTCCCCTTGAACTGAATTTCTAGTTAAGGTAAATAAAACTTGCCAGATCACCAGAGATAATATGTGATGAAGTGGGAGAAGAATTCATAATGTCGCACTTCTGCTGCTTCACACTCTTGCATTCTTCCTTCCTCTCAGAACTTCACTTCATCAGATTACACTGACTGTCCCTATGCCAGCTGCATCTTCATCAAATACAACGACGAGGGTCTCTTCCAGAGGAACATCTTTAATCTACAGATTTACAACTTTGTGGCTTTTCTCTGGTGTGTCAACTTCATCATCGCCTTGGGGCATTGTACGCTGGCGGGCGCCTTTGCCTCCTACTACTGGGCCTTCACCAAACCAAAAGACATCCCCATGTTTCCTGTGTCTGCCAGCTTTATCCGCACTCTCAGGTAGGTTAAAGAGCTGCACTCAGAATGAATGGATTCCTGCAACAAAAAATGTGCACATCCCTGTAAAAAAAAAGGCAAAGGACTAAATGCCTGCAGCCCTAAATGATGCCCCTTTGGTTTCTCTTGTCCCTTTTCTGCTTTACCTGTGACTTATTTTACCTAAAAGTTGTTGTTACAGGATATTACTGTAATGTATTTATTTAAATAGCAATTGATAGCAATTCTTAAATCATAACTGCTGTTCCCTCTTTGGCTCCTAGAGGGTGCATTAAACCTATATTAAAACAGTTTATGAAACCAGATTTCAACCAGACAGCCAGACATTGATAATTTTTCCATTTAAGATACCATGTTGGCTCCTTGGCATTTGGTGCTTTGATCCTGACCCTGGTGCAGATTGTGAGGATGCTTCTGGAGTACATTGACCACAAAACAAGAGGTAAGTCTGATCCATGCTCATCTCACTGCCTGTGTTATCTGAAAGGATTACAACACAGCTATTGTCTTTTTATGAACATAACATTCAACCTTGACTGAATTCCTGGACATATTTCATGGATAGCCAATAGCCAATACATTTTAGGACTAGGACAGGTTTTTGTATCAGTTGATAAATAAATACCAAGGATGTTAGGGCTGTGTATATGTTAAATTTAATGGTGTCCAGTGACAATGCAACTTGTACCCATGTTTTGGCTTTCTGTCTGCAGCGGCACAGAATCCATGTGCACGTTTCATAATGTGCTGCATGAAATGCTGCCTCTGGTGTCTGGAAAAGTTCATCAAGTTCCTCAACAGGAACGCTTACATCATGGTGAGCCCTACATGTTCCTACTGTCTCCTCTACTGTTATTGTTGAAGTAATAATTAGGTTTGTCTCATCTGAACTCATACAAAGTATAATCAAAATCAAAAGGGCTAAGAATGTATTTGCTAGAAATAAAATAAGACTTTAATAATAAGACCTTTTGACTACAGTAAAACCTGATGAGTGTAATAAAAAAAATAAAAAAAATATTTGACATAATAAATGGCATTATAATTACGTAACAAAGACCATTTTATTTTCCTCCAGATTGCCATTTATGGGAAAAACTTCTGTGTCTCAGCGAGAGATGCTTTCATGCTGCTCATGAGAAATGTAGTGAGGTCTGTGATGAAGTCTTCTTTCTCATTTTAAATGAGTTTTCATGTTTTCAGTGCTGTCTGACTACATGTTAGTAGCGCCTGAGCGTCTTATAGTGTCATGTTTTTCCTTAGGGTGGTGGTGCTCGATAAAGTGACAGATTTGCTGCTGTTCTTTGGGAAGCTCTTGGTGGTCGGTGGAGTCGGTAAGGATGGCACCATTAATCGGGCCATATTATACTACAGAGGAAATGTTGAACTATGCATTACCCATGATTATGTTGGAAACTTGAAGGGTTCATAGTTGTTCTCAACAATCACACTGGATGGTAGAGAACCAGCGGTCAGAGAGTTTGGAGTCATTTCTGAATCATCTTTAATGGAAAACCAGACATTAACAGACAGCAAAAATCAGAAGCTCTGTTTTATGCACGTTTATGTAAAGGTCCTTATGTATTCAATAGCATCTGATGTTTATTTTAAGCATTTCAAACACTTCACTAATGTTTATTATATACAGTACCAATATATTTGGAATAACATTCAGCTTTAAAATGTTTTGTTGTGTTGCTAATACAGTGAAGCCCAGAAGCATTTATATGATGTAACTGAAATCCCATTGGTTTTCTAGGTGTGTTGTCCTTCTTCTTCTTCTCTGGACGAATACTGCTACCAGGAAACACTTTCCGCTCTGAAACCCTCAATTACTACTGGATGCCAATTATTGTAAGTTACAAATATGGTTCTTCCCTGTTCCTGAATGTAGTCAATATCTGTTTAAAACCTTGTCTTTGTCTTCGTCTTACCTTGTTTCTGTTTTGTGGCAGACGGTGGTTTTTGGCAGCTACCTCATAGCTCATGGATTCTTCAGTGTGTACAACATGTGTGTCGATACACTCTTCCTCTGCTTCTGTAAGTACAAGTTTACAGTTTACAGCCTAGAAAAAGCCTGTACCATTCATGTTAATCACACAAATTCAACCAACAAAAGGAAAACACTCAAATTTTGTTTACATTTTAACATGCCAATTTCAAGTTAAATAACACAATAATATGCCCTGAAACAAGCACACTGTTTTGATTCATCACCTCAATCCATCTGGCTCTCACTCTCACAGTGGAGGACCTGGAGCGAAACGATGGATCTCAACAGAAGCCATACTTTATGTCCAAAAACCTCATGAAGATCCTCAACAAATCCAACAAAGCACCAAAAAAGGCTAAAGGGAAAGACTGAAGATCATTTTTAACACTGTGTCATACATTTTCAGGCAACCTTTTTGTTTTAAACCATTCAATACCAAAACCATTTGCTGATTTTGCACTTTTTAATGATTTTTTTATTGTGTATATGTAATATTAATAACTGTACATAAAAGGACTGAGCATTTGAATGTAGGTAATATGCAATATCAATTTTCATGGTATCCTATAACACATATTTCTGTGTTTGTTCATTTTTTTTAAATTTAGATTTAGTTTTTGATTTAACTAAGTCCTGAAAGATTTCTTCTATAATATCAAACAGTGTTTGTTTCTGTTTGTACAACTCAACATTAACGGTACACACTCCAGACATTTTAGACTTATTTATTAAAAAACTCAATTTATTACTAATGTGATTAAAAAAGGGCCCTTTAACTCATTAACATAAGAAACTTAATTGAAATGAGAAAATTACTGAAAATTAGTAAATGTCTCCAAAAAATTTACTTTTTCAAAATAATGATTTATCTTGTTTAAGTGTCTAAAAAGAATGACTTCAATATTGCAAAATGATTGGAAACTTTATTAAAATAATGATTTATGAATAGTTACTTATTGCAACATAACAGGACACTTTAATATATTTTAAAATAATGCATTTTTTTTATTTTTTATTATTAAGTTGGTCCTTATTTTGAGGACTTACAGGGTCACAAGACTAGGTTTTTATCATTTTTGCATTATAATGGCTGAAATGGACTTTCATAGATTAATCATGTGTCACTTTATCCAGTTTAATAGCTTTTAATGCATCTAAGATTTTTTTTATTGTTGGCTCAAAATATTTCATAGAGGCTCCTCAGGTATCATTTCTTCAGATAGAAAAAAAAAAATCACAACCGTTACAAAAAAAAAGTTCCTAAACATATTTTTTAAGATAGTTGTATAAAAAGTTATTTTATAAATACTAACATTTATATGACCACATAATTACTGATCATATTGCAAATAATGTTGTATCTATGACTGTTCTGCACTGTTTGGCTGCCATCAAACTGTGTCATGTCAACCCATATACTATAAATTAAAATGTCTATAATGAAAACACAAAACAACAAAATGTTTGGTGAAGTTTTATATTTCTACATCATTTGGTTTTTGCACAATTTCTCCAGTTTAAGTCTGTCAAATCGTGACTTCCATCACTTGTTATAGTGACACATAAGCCTTATAATACAAAGTGTAGCTTGAACAGACAAGTATGCAAGAAATGACGAGCCCCGCAGTCATCCTGTCCATCTGACCCTGGTGTGGATGTGTTGAAGTGCCAGACACCAGATTTAACACATTTATTTCAGCTGAATTTCAGTAATAATACAAGTCAAACAATGTTAACAGGTGTTGGAGCAAATTCATTTTCAGCTTGGGCTGAAAAATTAAAATATGAAAAAAACATCTTTAAGTGTGGTGTTATAATGAAGTGAGAGAAGCAGGCTTCCTAAGTTGTCGGATATTAAAGGGACAGTTCAGACTTTTGAAGTGGGATTGTATGAAGTATTCATCTATAGCCAGTGTATTTTCTGCAGTAGAAACTGATCTCCCCTCTCTTCAAAGCCGCCAAACTCCAAAAGGTTTACCTTGCAGAACAGCGGTGTTGCTCCAGTTAGTTTGTTTACGTTATGTGACTGGTGAATCTGAGCTCACCCGTTCAACCACTGAAGTCACACAATGACATAAATGAACAAACCAATCAGGACAGCACCCAACAGACATCTACTGACTATAGTACATTATACAACCACACTTAAAAACAATAAAATTGTCCCTTTAAGAGGAATTTGTTACTTTACTTAACGTTGCTCAGCTGCTTCAATTTGTATGGTAAAAGGCAGATATTTAAATTAAAGTCAGTTACAAGAGAGAAAAAAATATCCTCATACATGAAATCACATTAGCAGGGAAGGACAGACTTTTATTTAAGGGGGAAGTTGGCAAAATAGTTATTAACTTGGGCTGCAAGCCTTTTCTTGAGTAAAAGGAAGGAATTAATGAAAAACCAGGAACCAGATCGTTTCTCAAGTTACAATAAATCATCTCAAGGCCCGTTCGCTCATCTCATCCTCCATCGTCCTCTGTGGCTGGTCGTCCACTCAGAAAACACGTAAAAACAGCATTTACAATATTCATATATACAAATATATAATGTTTACACACTCACTCAGACACACAGACACATAGTCAGGAAAAGAACAACAAATCAACTGTGACGGTCCACTGAACTGTTGTCATTCCTGTAAAGTCTTAGCGTGCCAACCTTTCCACGACTAATTGAAAGGATTCCCCTCACTTATCGACTCTGCCGTCATGATGTATTGACAATTTACTCTGTAATCAACAAACTGTGTATGTCAGTTGTGTTTCACTCTCTCAAGTAGTTCATTTTAATGCAAAAATCTCCCAAACCTGCCCTTTACCAATATGCTGCTTCATGTGTGTACAGCTTTGTGAGGAAAAACGCAACAAGTGGTTAAACACAGAACGCGCTCCAACCTTTAGGGCAGCTCGTCTACAAATGACTTCACAGTGCAATGGCAGGTTTTAAGACAAATGTATATAAAAAGATCCATCTGTGCTTTTTCTATCGTCCGTCAGTTTTCAAGAGTAAGTCGCACATTGTAGGAGTTCAATTCACGAGGAAACTGTAAACAGGAACATAATTCAATCACATTTTTCACCCTCCCGTCATGGTATGACTGATCCGCTACTCTTTGGCCTTTTAGAGAAAGAAAAAGCTGCTAAAGCAACAACTACATTATCTCATACTCTTCTCTCTTCCCTGTGTGAGCCCCGCTACCACAACTTCAATCCTTCAAGAGAAGTGTGAAAAACCCGAAATAGAATTAGCCACTGCCTCAAAATATCCTCCACCCACCTCTTTCCTTTACATCGCTCCTCCTGAACACTTAATACTGTCTCAATGTTCCGTGTGCATATATCTACAGGTGCATGTAGAGAAGGAGGGCCAACATGACTCATTATTTTGAGATTCACACACCGTGACTTTCCAGTGTTTCAACGAAAAAGAATCAACGAAGCAGTTGGGCGGGGCTGAGAATCCTAAAAGTGAATCTGCCTTTGCCAGGAAGAGAAACCAAACATTACACCTATAATAAACCCAGTATTTCTTGTTTTGGGATCAAACACAATACTCCTCCTCCTCTTGCTCTATCTCCCAAGTTAGTACCTGCTAGGAAATGTATAATGAGTCAGTGTGTGTGTGTGTGTGTGTCTGTGGCTGGAGTTAAGTGTGTGAGAGTTTTTATTTTTGCGCTTCTCCCTCGTGCTCATCGATCGATGCATCACTCCATCCGTTCTGTCCGGTGTCAATCACACGCTCAGCAGCCAGAAGAAGAAGAAGATGGCCACGAACAGGAAGAGGGAGTCTTGCCAGTTGTTATTGCCATTGTTGATGTTACCATTGCCTTGGTGATCACCTGCATACTGGTCTGACATGGGACGAAAGGAGGGTGGGAAAGGTTATAATGAGCGTCTCAGGGGATGGCGTGTTTGCATCGCTAATTATGCCACCTGGAGGCAAAAGAGTTAATGGAGCTTTTTACCCATTAATCATCAAAGCACTACAGTCACAAGCTTCCTGTACTGATCCACAGATGTGTTTGTTTGACATGTCAAAACCAGTTGTAAAACACTAAGTCAGACAGTAGCCATGTTTCCATTAGAAAAGCTATTTTTGCAGCAAAATTTTTACATGTTGAATTATAGACACTGTGAGGATGTTTTGTCAGTAGATGGCAGTGTAATGACTTGCATGGTCGTGGAAATTGTGCAAGAGTGAAACCAAAAAAGTAGTGTGAGAACATGGAAGTAGTTTTCCTCATAGTTGCTGTCTCTTTCTCCCTCTCAAACAGTGATGAAACAATGTCAGTGTCTGAGTGCTTACCTGCTCTGTGAAAGGGGTCGTTAGCGTTGAAGACTGTTGTGAAGAAGCCGAAGGGGAAAGCACCGATGCCAAAAGACATGTGGAAGCCAGTGTCTCCGAAACCATGAAACATCTATCGGAAAAACAGAGATAATGTTAAAAAAAAAACCCACACAAAACAATATGATCATGAGCAAAATGAGTGGATGTGAGCCGACTCACCCCGCCTCGACTCTCTGGCTCTGTTCTCTGTCCCTGAGGCCGAGGTGGAGTTTTCAACCTGAACAGAAACATCGGGTCATGGATGATCACAAAGCAAAGAAACTCCACACAAATAGATGTAAGCTGTGTGAGTACCTGGGGTCCTCCTGGCTGGAGCTCCCTCTACCGTACAGCGGGATGACTTTCTCTCTGCTGATGCCCGCTTTACAAACGGGACACTGCTGCCTGCTGGGCCGCGTCTCCAACCACTGAGGAGCCGCAAATAGGGACAGTTGTCAAACTGTTTGTAATACAGATCAGATAAGCCGACTTCTGTCTAAATATTGACTTCATGTTTTTTCATCTTTGGCTGAAAGTCTAAAAATAGATTACAGTACAGTTTTAATTTAATCAATATGGCCTACAGAACAAGGCCATCAGTGAGAAAACTGTGTTTATATCTACTTATTCTTAATCCCTGGGTCCAATTCCCCTCACAATCAGACAAAATGCAGACCAGATGAAGCTATGATTACATTTACCCAGGCAGTGAGCAGTACTTTGTCAGATAAAAAGGAAGCAGGAGGAGATTTGTCTGTACAGACTTTAATTTTTGATATTATATTTTGTCAGTATGGTTGACTCTTGGGCAAGGAGAAAATAGACAGATTAACTAAACTGATTTTTTTTTTCTGTTTAATAAGAACTAGCAGGCAATGAAGAAGGTCAAAGATGAGAATTCAAAAGATAGAGAGGCTTGAATGGCATTAAAAACGTAAGTGTTTCCTCCTTGCGCGTGCCAGCTGCTGAAATGAACTAATGAGGTTCCGCCTGCTGAATATCTCTCAAACGAGCTCCTGTGATTGGTCAGAAAGTTCCTGTGATGAGCCCAGCTGCCACCCCAAGTTCTACAAGTGCAAATTCACTGCTACGCGTTTGTGAGTGTTTTCTACAACCAGGAATTACTATTGAACCAAATTTACCTCCATACATAATCAACACAAAAAATCTTGCAGCTGCTTTGATCTTGTGACTGCCACAGGGATATTTTGAGGACCCAGCAGCAAATTCACAAAAAAAGCAGTAAGTAATTTTTTTCCAAATGGCTGCAATACTTTTTAAACTCTGCTTGAATGTATGTTGTGTTGACGCTGCTACAATAGGAGCAACGTAGAGCTCAGAGGGAAAGCTGCAGTAAACAGACGCATTAAGTGCATTAGCATGTTTAAGCTGCATTAAGTGAACTGACAGGTGTAGTTTCCACGCTGACATTACATCACAACCTCACGCTGATTACATTCAGGTTAACTTGCTGCCTGCTGGAGGCAAAAGCCACGACTCAGCATGGCAATTGACGGCCTGCACAAATGACGCAAAGAAACTAATCATGCAGTGGAAAAATGTTGCTGATTTAACTTCACCAGAGCTGACGTTTGTTACGACATAGTTTGGTGAACTCACACTTCCCGAACTTCAACCTGACTAAAGTCTGATCAGTGTGAGTATTGGGAACATCCGTGTGACTGTTTAACAAGCTTTACAAACAATGTGTGACATGACAGAAGGAAGACTCACCTGGTGAAGACAGGGCCAGCTGTGGAGACAGAGACAAACAGATTAATCTGCATTCTCACAATAGTTGTTGTTTTGTTTTTTTTTTACAATATCAGCAGCTTGCTTCAATAACAGCACAACAAATCCTGAAGACAGCTTAGCATATGAATCATATCAATCTCAATAGACAGAATGTTTGTGTTGCTCTTCCTCCTCTGTGAACTGTGAGTCTCCCACCTACAGAAGCCCACCTGCCCTGAACAACCTGTTCCTAACGAAGTGGCTGATTAAACCTGTCCCTGCTCCCCGTGGTTAGTATTAATTGGCTCCATCTGTCTTCAGCCGTCAAAGTCCCTGTGTGGCTTCTGGCCACGCCGACCTGCTGCATTGTGGGAGTGCAGGATGCAGGTTTGAGAAAACATTGCACCAGTTTAGCACCTCAGACTGAGGCTTTTCAGGAGACAAACACGGGGGTGAGTATTTCTGCAGCTTACACCTTTATAGTAACAGAAAAATACACTGTGCACAGAAATATTAAAAGAAGCTAGCTTACTATACAATATATGACAAATAAATGTCTCTTAAAAGATATGTTCCAGGCACAAAGGTATGTTTCCATCTAAAATATATGTGGATAGAAATTACAGCTATAGTATGCTTATTTTGTTCTTTAAATAAGGGTTTGATTGTCTTCATTCTTTAGGAACTTAACTTTGCAGAAAGGTCAAACAGATCCTGCAAAGGAACAGGCAGAACTAGTTTTCAACACTTTCATTACCTAATAACTAGAACATTTAAAACTGCATTGCCCCAGGAGGGTCTAAACAAGCTCAACACAAACAAACCAAAATAAAACATGATTTAATGCAACTGTGCATGCTTTTCACACGTATCCAGCCCGGCTCAGTGTGTGCCGTGCCAGTGCAGCGGTGGCTATCAGATCACTGCTGAGAATGGCATTCCTGCAGCTACAGACAGCTGAACAAAGCGTAAGGCCCGAGTAACATAACAACCCATTCAACTGTGATTTAACATGTGGCCACATGTATAGCCGAGCTCTTGTGACCTGAAAATATCTGCTCAATTTTCCAATAAGAGGCTCAACGAGCATTCATCCAGTTCTAACTGTGTGAACACACACTCTTTTATGTGCAATCATAACATTAATTTAGAATAAGAACATGAACGGAGACCAGATTACTGTCAAGGTACAACTCTGTGATCTTAATCAGGTAACACAATGCTTAGACGTCACAAGCTCAACCTCAAAATATTTAGGTGACATCAATGTCTCTTTCACACAAATCATTCCTTCACAACCTCCTGCACACTTTGCCAGTCCAGCAACTTTCTGTTTGCTTTTGATTCTCTAATATGGTACAGTGCAGGACAGTTTTCAAGATGTTCCAAGGTAAGAAATTGAGTCAAAGATAAATAAACACTGAAATAAATTGTTAGGGGACTGTGATGTAAACTTTTTTTTTTAATTTTAATAGAAACAGCTAGCTGGTTAATATGCTAATGAAGCTGTAATTTTGATTTGAAGTTGCAGCAGGTGATCCGACGTCAGCAGCTTTCTTCCTTGCTCAGAGTTTCATCACACTTTCATCACGTTACAGAAGAGGAGAGTCAAGGGGGGGACACATGTAACATAGCAACAGCTTTACATCAGCTCCCTGAACACAGCAGCATCATGCAACTGCACGTTAACCCTGATCAAATAATAGCCAAATCAACAGCGGCAATATTTAGATTCCTACACTAATAATGAAAAAAGCTGCAGGCCCGGTACTACTCTACTCTACATACAATTTAAAAACACACACTTTTGAAACTATGAGGTAACTCTGCTTTTTCTTCATGCCCAGCATATTGCTCTAGTGTTTAAGTGAAAAAAAAATCAACCTAGTAATACTAAAAAAAAGTTGTTCCTTGTATATGAGATAAAGTAGTCACATAAAGCTGTTATATATAATAATAAAAAATAAACTGTCCACCTCTGACACAACTGTCTGACCACCAGCGCAATCTTTATTTTTCCTAATTTATCAATCTGTATGTGACTGACTGTTCGCCTCAGAAGGTGTTTGAGTTGAAACCATGACTCTGACAGGAGATATCATCTGCAGGCTCAAAGATACCAGCATCCACAGTGGGAACATCCGTTACTAAACTGCCTGTGTTTGTTTCCAAATAACCCAAACAGATAATTATCATTTACACAACGTATGTCGTTAACCTGTTACTACTGTTTATAATGCCTTTAGGTCTGACCCCAATCTCCTTGCTCTAATCTCACATTAGCCTCAACCTGCAAGCACGGCCATTAGTCAATACTCATGAATGAGCCTTTACACACATCACTGTGTAGATGTTTATCACAAAGTGGTTTGAAGGTTGAGGCTTGCTCAAGTTTTCATTCAAGTCATGATATGAGAAACATCTAGTCCCACAGTTTGAGTGCAACATTTTCTTTCATTAATTCATCTACTAAACTAGTATGTGTGGGACATTTTATGATTGCAAAATACATGTCAGTGCTCTCTGGTAGGCAGTCTATCCTGTTTCTAAATTATCTTTGGCATTCCTGTACTGCTTTACCTTGCAGATACCTGCAGATTTATTGTTCACGTTTGTATTGCATTATTTTGATTTGCTGCAGGTTTTTTTTTTTTTAAACTCAGTTAATTATTAGTTTAGTTTATACTGTTAATAAATTGTTTCAATTTATATCACACCTTCCTGAAATGTTTTTAAATGCATGCATTATCCAACCAACTAGCAAAAAAATAGCATTAAAATTGGCAAAATGGCAAAAAAAAAAAAATCCCACATTTTAGAGGATTAACCCTAAGGATATTTCGTGTGTGTGTGTGTGTGTGTGTG
>JAOWBC010000539.1:5061108-5078564 GCA_028566105.1 Hypoplectrus providencianus | reverse complement strand
TGTTCAATAATAATTTGTTTAATAAGCTTGCACCTTTTTCAGCAGTGAGCATCTCTTCTATTTCCTTCGTACATTATATTGTAGGAAGATAATGTGGAACAGCAGCCCACTCACATTTTGGATCAGTACGTCGTATGGATTGGGGACACAACTATAATTTGTGCAAACAGTCGATGCAAGCAAAACATTTGCAAAAACGACAACTAGGAGTTTTTAATGCTTAAAGTGCTACACTACAGTTGTATACTGATCAATTGCTGGTTGCGTCTGCACATCACTACTGTAGTTAACTGATTAAATGTACTCCTGCAGACTGTGGATATGGTGCATGCTCCTTTTGGCTCATGTTCCTCTACATGAGAACTGTTTTTTCTGCAGTGCTGGGCCAGATGAGTCTCTAAGTAACATGGTTGACCTAGTTATCCTTCCTCACTGTAAACATATCTTCAAATAGATTTCTTTTAACTTAGGGGCCATGTCAGTGCAACGAAACTGCTTCCAGAGGGAAGAGGTGCTCATAAAAGTTCTCAACATCTGCTTTAAAAAACAATAAAAAGAAAGCAACTCCAAATTAAAAAGTGAGCAACAAAGCACTCACTTTTCTTAATACTAATTTAGCTATGAAGTAAGCTTCATTAGATGAAATACAAAATATAATAATGAATTAAAAAAAAAAGGGAAAAGTGCCCATGTGTGGAGTGACATATCTCCTCTCTATGTTGAAGAAACCTCTTAATTATCCAACCATGTTATCCAGATCTCCTTCCTCCCATCACTGCCGGATATTTTTGCAGACTGAAGATAAAACTCCACATTATACACAAAAAAGGTAAACAAACCTGAATAAATAAATAAATAAATAAAACTTCAAACAGTGTTGTGCGCAGGATGTACACTGTAGAGTTTTTTTTTTGTTTTCCGTACTGTAACATTGTGTTTTCTAGATGATGTGGAAGCGAGGTCCAGGCGTAGCTATGATGTCGCTGTAAGGCTCCTCCTGGACGAGCTCCACCGCCTGCTGCTTCTTCAGAACCAGGAAACTGTAGAACTTTGCGGCCGCCTGCTTCTTGTTGTTGTTTCTGCACAGATCCAGCAGGCCAACTGACTGGGTGCCTGTTTTGGCCATCACCCTCTGTGGTGAGTTGAGACAGAGGCTTTATTCAAAACACATCTTAAAGTCATTCATGTGGATAGCCCTGGTACATCTATAAGTTTACTGTATGAGCTAATGAACCAGCTGCTCTAACTTTAAGCAACAGGTGATAAGCTACCGGAAAAGTTACATTTACCATAAGCATGCACAGGCAATGTTTCAGACAAAATGTAGTCAGTAATAAAAAAGCACATAGCACAAAATATTGTGCGGTTGTTTCTGTTCTTCTAGTTAAGTGTGAAAACATTCAGACCTGCAGGCCATGGAGCATCTGCTGGGTTCTTTTGTTCCACCTCCTCTCCTCCTGGTCCTGGTCTCCTCCCTGCACCTCCTCCTCCTGAAACAGAAAGTTACACAGTTACAAACACTGATAAAAGCTAATTACAGTAAAGTCCAGGACAACATGAATCGGTGTCACAATTCTGTTAATTAATCATTAAAAAGTGGAAATATAATAAAGACAGAATATATAAATTACATATATTTTTGTGTATCTCTATCACACCTCTTCATCTGAGTCATCATCGCTCTTTTTCTTGTCCTTGTCGCCGAGCAGGTCCAACTCTATCAGCTGGCTGATGTTGGTGGTCTCCTCTGGGGGCAGATCCACATTGGATGTCTCCAGCTGCTGGGACACATTAGAGGCACTGGATGCCTGTGGCTGTTGCTGCTGGTCCAGAGCTCCCATCTAGAGAAAGCGAAGAACACACAGACAGGGAGTTAATGAAGTCTTGACATCAAATATGTGATGATATCATACATGGAAAAGTCTCATCGGTGCAATGATGTTTCTGCTTCAGTGTATAGCCACAATTAACTCACAGGCAGGGCTGGTTCTGTGTCCTGGGCTTTGCGTTTCAGACCACGTTGGGAGGAAGGGGGGGGCATGACTGACTCGTCCAGCGTTGTCCTGCTGCCTTCCACAGCTGAAGTCTGCAGAACACTGGCCTCCTCCATGATGGTCTGATCTGGAAGGGAAATGGGGAAATACCATACACATTGCCAGAAGGGTTCAAACCAGTAGTACACAAATGTTACACCAACATTGTTTGATAGATGAAAAGGAAAATAGCTACACTGTTTTTATTATGACTTTCCAGAAATAACCTTAAAATAACACAATTTTCTTACCCATGATGTCTCTCTGCTGGTGTGCTGTTGTTTCTTCTCTTGGCACCTCAGGGTTCTCCAGATCCTTCAGGAACTCATCCAGACTATCAGCCTCTCCACCTTTCCTCCTCCTCCTAAGCTCGTCTGGTACCAATGGTGTCAGACACCGAGTAAACATCTAGAGGCAGACAGAGAGAGCAAGGTACTGTATTTAGTTTGGCTTTCTACAAATAAGCCTGAACTGTGCATCTCTAGTGTTCTGGACCTTAAGGAGCCTTGCGTTCCAGAGAGGCTGAGCAGGGAGCGAGAAGAGCTTCTCCACTCCTCCCGTCTCCTTCCACATCATCAGCTTCTTGGTGGGAGGTGCCAGGTCCAAAGTGGTGACAATGTCAGAGTAATCAGAGAGCTGTGCACGGATGGTCTTACTGTCCAACTCCTTCACGCTGTCCACAATCAGCTTCCTCTTACGCTTTGCCTTCGTCTCCTTCACTGCTCAGTCCATGTCGAGACAGAGATGAATAAGCTCAGTTTTACCAAAATAGCTCTGACATTTGGAGAAAAGTTAATTGATTTGAAGGGAATAGAGAAAATTTTGATCCTCTGATTTTTGGCACATGCAACTAGTGTGATACTATGTTCAAGGGGTTCATTAAGACTAGTTGCATTACCTGTGATGTCAATTGGCTCCAGGGCGAAGGTTTCTTCCTCGTTGTGAACCAGGTTGGTCTGTTCTGTCTGGTCCGCCATGGCTGGTAGGGGCTCTGTTGGGCCTGAGTCTGGACTATCTGGGGCTCCCGCTAACAAAACACCATGTTGGATATACATGTCAAAACATGTAGGTGACTGTATTGTTATTTTTAATGGTATATAACCAACACTATGGCTACATATCCATCAGGCAGTTTTCAGGGCATGCTGCTGAGGTTATTTGTGGAACTGACCTGACAGAGCATCGAAATCATCGTCATCATCTCCGTGGTCTTGAGGCATCATCACACTCTCTGCAATGGCAGGAGGGTCGTCAAAGATGCCGCCTCCATCCTCGTTACTAAGCAGCTTGTCCACTACGCAGACAGATGAGGTAATTCATTTATTGCAATCAACATTTAACATTACACTGATTTAAAGAGCTGGCATTATTGTATCCATCTGAGCATTCCACTGCAGTGTCAGTACCTATAGTATTGACATGGTCTTACCCAGCATGCCTCCTTCATTGCTTTCCATGGGGTTGTCTCCAAAGTCATCCTTGTATTGGTCATCGTACTCCAGGTGGTTGGTCTTGTCAGCCATGGCGTTAGCTCCACCCTCGGCCTCCAGCAGCAGGTTGGAGGCTGACACTCCCATGATGTCCACCTCAAACGCACTCTCCTCGCGCATCATCTCCCGGTCATCCATACCAAAGTCAGCTGCAAAACAAGAATGTCTACCATTTGTAGTGAGGACTTACACTGTCCTCTAAAATCAAAAAGGACATTTACTCTTAAGCACAACATTATTTTACAAAAGCATGAATATTCAGAGGAAAGAAGCTTACCAAAGTCATTGTCCTGCAGCAGGTTCAGGTTACCCACCTCCTCTCTCATAGTGATCTCCTCCACTCTGCTCTGGTTCAAGTTAAACTGCTGAGCAACGTCAATATCACTGTTCAAAAGACACCAGAGTTTATTCAATATTTATATTGTATTCATAGCAATTGAGTTTATTTTGATGAATGGTGGAAAAAAATGAAATGTGCTGTTAAAAAGTTTATCCAGTGGCTTCCATCAGTTATTATGTGCATTGCTTGTCAAAGCACTTGTTTTGTCTCTTTTAACAGATACATTTCCCTGAATATCAAAATATCTGAGATGTGCACGTGGAAAGCAAGAACCAAAGGCATTATAAGAAGTTGTTCAATCCAAGTTAATCCAAGTACTTACTCTAGGTCAGGTAGTGGCTGGTCGAAGTCATGAAACTCCTCAGGCAGCGTGATGGCGTTGTAGGCTGCCTCTCTGTTCTCCTCTGGAAGATCCACCACACCTGAAACACCCCAATGTAGAGAGAGTTACAGAATGAGACATACTGTGGGAGTTCTAAGATATCCTAAGATGGTTGAAGGAGTACAGAAAACCAAGGTCAGATGGCTAGATTATTAATCTTAGCTATTATAAATTACATTTTTTGTTTTGGCATATAGAGGGGAAGGAATCAATTTGTATTTTTTCTGTTACTGTGTAAGTGCACCATAAATGGCGGTTCATTTAGAGTTTCCTTCGTCAATATGTATTCAAAGAACATGCTCTCATTTTGAATGTACATATGTGAAAACATAAAATAAAGCTGTAGAAATAAAATAATTCTGAAATGAGTGCAAGCATTTTTGCATAGAGAAGATACAATAACTGAATATTATATTTGTCAAATGACATGAAACTGCTGATATTTTTATTTGACTAATATGTTTTGTTTTGTCCCCTACCAGGTCTAAACGCCATCTTGATCTTGATGAAGGCCTCGTTACAGTCTGCCAGCAAGTACTTGGCCTTCCTATGGTAGATCCTCACCACCCCCAGGAGTAGATGCCCTGATGTTCTTAAAGCCATTTTCACCTATAAAGAGGTATGTGCAGAAAGGAAAAATTTAAATATATAATTTTAAATTTCAAAAGAAGTTGACAAAACATTCTTAAATCTTTTTTTCTTAATTAGATGAACGTTGAGTCTGAAATACTCACATATAGTTACAAAGGGTGCAATTAAAACTATCATCTATGAGAAATGGGACCCAGACTGACTACCTTGGGTGAGATGATGCTTTCCACGCTGCTCTCCAGATTGCACTCAAACACATGTGCCTTGGTCAGCTTCTTGTCCCAGTGGGCCGCTAGCCAGATTTTGGCCAGCGGCCCACGCTTGCTGAGGACAAAGTGGGCATAAAACATTGTCTCAGCGTCTTCTCACCACCAGGGAAAGGGGGAAGGGGGAGGCCTGGAGAGAGGAAACAACACAAAGAGGGAAAACAACACAATGTATATGATTAAATTCATGACACTGAATAAGTAAACAAAGCATCACAGCTGAAAGGACACAGCCATTGTGTAGACTGATCATTTGCAAACAAACTCTTTGAATATGCAGACATGGTTATCTTAGCTAAACAGGAGCAGTGACAGCAGTTCATAGCATGGTGCAATGTGTTTTCTAAACCACTGCATGTTGTTGAAACATACAGTAAAATGTATGGTTGTGGTTTAAGTGGCTGCAGTCAAAAATAACTATTTAATGTTAATTTGTTATCTTCAACACATTACTGTGTGTTGTTTGTCAGGCTGTTGAAGACAGTTGGAAAACAAACACATAATATGATGTTACCTTTTCCTAAAGTATGTACAGATTTCTAGGTATTACATTATTTAATGGCTCACAACATTACATGTAGCTGCTGTAAATTGGCAATAAAAAAGAAAAAGAAAAAAGAAAGAATACTGGTTATGTGATACTGTGATGTCTGTCAGGGAGCGCTAGCTATAGCAGAAATGGCAAACCATGACCCTGAGCACTATAATGTAACTTACCCATAACTGCTTCACCAGACTCGAATATTATACTAAAATAAGATGACAGCAGTGTAAAACACAATGACTAATGGTAATGTTATACACAGATAATAGATAATGAACCAAACAAGAAAAACAGGCTTTTTTTTACGCCGCTGTCATTCAAACGAGACGACCGTTAGACACATAACGATAAACCGCATTAGCCGTTGACGTTCTCCCCTCTGTCACAACAGGTGATGATGCGGACAAGCTATCCGTTAGCTGTCACCCCAAAACCTGAGCACCGCAGAGCCACTGCTCCTTAATACCGACACATTAAATAAAATTCACGTCATACATAAATCCATATGTCTCACCGGTTTGCCGTTAGGTGGCTTTCTCGTTTTGCCGGCCGTGTTGGTGCAGCTGCTGCGGCTGGTGGTATGTTTTTCCCACCCCTCCACCGACTAAAACAAACAAGATGGCGTCCCCTCTCTCCCCCCTCCTGGACGGTTTGAAGAACCTCAGCAGGACGCAGAGTGGTGCTGATGTTGGAGAGAGGGGAGGGATGCTGAGCTCTGCACCTGGGCGGCTTACCTGTGTATGTAGATCAAGGTAACGTCCCAATACTACAGTGTGGAAATACTCTGTTACACGCAAAAGTACTGTAATCAATATATTAAGAAGCCTTTAAGCAAAACTCTTAAAGGTAGGCTTAATGTACTGTATTAAAATATTATAATATTTGGTTGCAAGTAGAATTAGAAACTGCTACTCTCCTGTGTAGTCTACCTGCATATACAGATATTTTACTCAAGTAATCACACCAATACTACAGTGTAGAGATACAGAAGTAAAATTCTTGCAATCAAAATATCAAGTACCTTTGTAACCACTGTTACAAGTAGGCTAAAAGCCATAATATTAAGTTGTCGGAAAAAAAAGCAAAACAACAGTAGAGAAATACTTTTTTTTTACAAGTAAAACTTTTTACTTTTTACAAGTAAAGTTTTTTGTTTTTGTTTTTTTAAATGGTGAGAATTGTATTGCTATTACTGTAATCAGACAATGAATCAATGGATCATCAATAACTATTAATTGACCTTGAAAACCCCTTTCTTATTAAGTTTTTGAAGCTTTACTTGCATTTCCCCTTTTTTTCCTGCTTAATTTTGTGCCTTGTGCAAATATTGTGTTTGGCCTGAATGACCCCACCGCTAAAGCTGCTTTTTTATCAGACAAGCGCAGCATGGAGCCTGCTCATGTGACACAGAAGTGGCTCAGCTGACAGACAGCTGAGTGCTGCAGTGCTTCAGGCTGCTGGAGCCAAAATACAACCTTAAAAATAAATCTGCCACAGTTTGTACTTAATCTAAGCCTGAACATCATAAACTAATTATATAACATAAACTAATATCAGTTTCTGGTTTCAGTGCTTTCTACAGTGGATTTTCACACCACAAACACAAATTTGAGGGTATTTAGCTCCATTTTAAAAGAGCAGAGCAGACATAAATAGTTTTTCCTGCATGTCCCATTTCTTCTGGCAGACATGATTATCGTTTGATGACATTTATTCATTATCAATCCGTCTGTCTGTCACTGTCCAATTTAAAGCAGTCAAACAATGATAATATTTAGTGTTGTGAACCAACTTGTGCTGTAAAGTAAAAAAAAGTCTCCAACTGGATGAACGTTACTACATGTTACATATATGAAGTTGTAGAAAGTAACTAAATCCATTTACTAAAATAGTGTAATTAAATATTAGATACTTGTACTGTATTTCCACCTATGCAACTTTATATTTATGCTTTACTAAATTTTTAGCACATATAATATTTTTACTCCACTAGAGTTTTAGTTACTTTTCAGGACATGGTTTAACATAAAACAACAACAACAACAACAATACATTTACATTAATTACACTTGTTTAATACAATAACATATTTGGCAATATTCATAACAATCTCAGTGGGTCCATTCTGCAGAACAAGTACTTTACTTTTGAAACTTCACCAAAACACAAGTTACATTCAAACTCCTTGCATCATCAGGCAAAAACATGTTAAAGAACCACTAGGGGGCAGCAAAGTTCATTGGAACTATAACACACCATTCAGATAACACACAGGATCCCATCCTGAAGAATTCAAATGGACACTCATATAAAACATCATGTATAAATGGAAAAAAATAATAACCAGATTGTCCAGAAGAAAAACCCCATAATAAACTCGTGTTTAAATTCTTTTCAAAACAGTAATAGTTGTATCAGTAGTTAATTACCTTTGAAGAGTTTGGCTAACTATAATTTAGTTTTCCATTTGTTTAATTACATTTATGCAGAGGGATTGTTTCATTTGTGTTGAAACATCCTTAAAATCTCACTTTGTGCTTCCTCAAATTTAATTAACAACATGTTTTGTGTTTAAATAGATAGTAAGTCTAACCATTCGGGTAGTGCATGACATTCAGCTATTTCACACCAAGGAAAGGCTGAAGGGAGGTTGATTCTACTTAATTGTGTGCTGCCATGCTGAGAGAGTCTCTGCAGTGTCCAGTCCAACATGGGAGGAAGATGAAAGCAGTGGAGCTGCCCTGAGGGCTGGCTGTCACATTAGAGACGCAGCTGTCGGTCAGTTACACAGTACAGACAAAGATGACTGAAGCTGTTTGGCTGTTTTTACCATCCAAACCATCCACTCCTGGTTAATAAACACGTGCAACTACAAAGAAACGAAAAGAAGGAGAACAAAAAATAAGAGGAACATAGCAAAGCTTACAAAATACTAGATGAATCCTTGCAACTTTGGTGTCTAGCCTCATCTCTTTACCTACCACATAACATTAATGCTCTCTGTAAGACGTACACTCACTTTAAAAGGTGCACCTGAACACGAATATGTAATCTACCAATCACACAGCAGCAACTCAGTGCAATGAAGGATGAAGACATAGTGCAGACGAGCTGCTGAAGTTCAGATCTGACTTCAGAATGAGGAATAAAGGGGATTTTATGATGTGGCACCACATATTTGCATGTAGAGAGTTTCAGGCTGTCCTCTCTCTGTCTGTGTCCCTGTCCGTCCACCTGAGGCTCCGTCTGTGTGTTCAGCAGCTTGTTTGTCCCTGTCTTCATTGTTGCGTGTCGCCCTGCTTCCTTGACCTTCAGGACTAGACGGCCCAATCCCTCCAACCTCTTCTCACGCTCCACGGACCTCTGCACAAATGGAGTCATAGCTCACGTCTTATGAGCTCTGACAGGTGCACCACTCCGTCTCTCCTCTCTCTGCAACGTCCATCCGTCTCCACAATTTACTCTGTGACAGAATTGCAAATCAAAGCTATTTATTTCAGTGTGAGCTGAGAGTTTTTTAATGGGGTGTTGGACATCACAAGGTCTCAATTCTTTCTCTTACACACACACTCACACACACAGAGTTCTTTTTTGTTTCTCATGGGTGTAAAAACAGCAAAAACATTTCTTTAAAGTAAAGAACTACCTTTGAGAACAAAAAAAAGGATTGACTGATATCCCGTCCAAATGTGCCCTCTCACTCTTCACAGCCAGGCCTGTAAGTCAGCCAGGAGAATACACTAGACCCCTGTCTCCGAAACCGTCCCACAAACCCCACAGGGACTGGACTTAACTCGGGCACAAAGGGCCTGGTTATATTTCACCGTAGGATGGCCTTTGTGCCGCTGAATCGGCCAACACTGAGGCTGTGTCTCCTTCCTCGTCCAACCTGTCCGTCTCCTAAGCTGACAAACAGGTCTTATTTAGGGAGAAGCACTGAGAAAGTCCTCCGGGAGGGGGTTTGATGGATTTCGTGTGTCAATGCAGACACACACACACACACACACACACACAGGTTTTACACTTTGCCCAAATGAGAGCTCACTCACAACACATTTCTCACACTGGAATTGTATGGGGGCGGGAGTGAGAGAGAAAAAAGAGAGAAAGGGGGGGATGAAGAGGGGGAGGGAGTGGTGGTGGCTGGGGGGGTCTTTTCAGTTCTTTTTGGAGGCAACAATAGTCTTTGTCCGAGATCTTCCACCATTCTTATTAGGGCTACTGAAAGGAGGAGGAGGAGGCGGAGGAGGAGGAGGAGGAGGAGATGGGGCATACAGGCGGAGGGCAGTTTCTCCATAGTAACAATGACAAAACAAGCCAGTCCAGCAGCAGGCAGGCACAGGGATGACTGCAGCTGCTGAACAGGAGCACACCGACTTCTTTCTCTGCCGAGTCCAGATCACACAGGCCGGAGAGGAGGAGGTCTAGTTCCAGGAGGAAGATTCCCAGAGTTTTATGACAGAGTGATTGGAGGAGGCGGCACGTGTAACGAGCTCACACTCCTACTGTAACCCTGACAAGCACCCCAGCATGGACCGGGACAGCCACAGCGAGGACACTCTGTCCACCATGGTTCTGGAGAACATTAAGAACAAACTGATTCACGCCTTCAGGGCCACAGGAGAGTCCAGAGAGAGTCCTCGGGACTCGGGTGCCGCTGTCAGACCTGTCAGCATCGGCAGGAGTTTCCAAGCCAATGAGGAGCTGCGGAGGGCGCAGATAGACGGAGCGATCACCTGGCTGAGGTCGGAGCTGGTGAGTTCACTGACAGGTTTGACATTTTGGGTTTGGTTTCCTCTGCACTTTGCAACAGTTGGAAATGGCTCTGATTTATTTATAGTCATAGTATTTAATTTGTAGTATTTCAGTTTTGTATTGCAGCGTTGTATCAAACATTTATTACAGCTGTTTATGACAGTTTGACAAGTCTGTCCCCCATCTCTCTGTGAAAATATGGTTAATGTGAGGTGAACAGATAACAGACAATTTGAGATAAAACTGATATTGAAAATGTTTTGGGGACATAATTTTCAGTAAAACAAACAATTATTGAAAAGTATTTTTTTGGTGTCTGTCTTATAATGTTCAGGAAGTTTCAGACTGTAAGGCTAGGGTAAGAACGCACTGTCCATGGTGAGAAGTAACAAAAGAGGGCTGATAAAGTAAAATTAATGATTGTAACCAAAGGAAATGAAACTAAAATGATCTGAAGATGAACAGAAATTAGGTCACATTACTTAAAATGTTACTATCTGGTTTGATACAGGAAACAAACACGAAAGTCTTTCAATAAGTAGACCAGTGTTAGAGTCCAGTTGTTGGAAATTATGTCCATAAATTATGTGGAAGGAAAATGGTTTTGTTGACTAAACCTCACAGTTTAATAACATTAAAGAATACACGTATTTGGAGAATGTGATGTTTAAAACAGCAATCCAACTTTAAAACTGAACCTGTCAAATGTTTCTTATGATACTATGAGTTGCACTGCAGATGTTCCTGTAAAAATACCCAAGAACCACATGGGGTCACACAGTCTCATTCATTACTGTGAAGAAAATCTGTAGAAAGAATCAGCACTTTTGTGTTTCTTTATCCGAGCTTGGAACACGCTGACTCGGCCCTTTCTTTGCCGTCCTGCAGCTGGAGATGCGCTCACAGGACCTGCAGCTGGCTCAGACGCTGCTGGGGCTCAACACGGAGATCCAAAGACTGAGGAGGGAGAGCTTCGGAGGTGTGGACGTAGAGGGGGACGATCCGCAGTAGAGGACCTTTTGTTTGGAGAAAGACTGACGATGTGTGGAAAAAAAATCCCTTCATGGAACAAGGAAATGAAGCAGCTGAACAGAAAAGATTGAAAGAATTTGCTTGTAATAATGGCTCATTGTAATAAAATGTGTCATGGTGAAAAACTAGACACCTGTTGCATGAAAAGAAACCAGGAAGAAGAAAGAGGACAGAATTTGATTTCTTTTGTGTGATGCTGGCATTTATATATTTTTTAATTTTTTTTTATAGATATTTTGCACTTATGCAGAGTTGTACTAAAGAACACTTTTTGAACCTGTTTTGTTTCTTGGCTAGGTCTGGAAACAGCATTATGAATGTAAAAATGAAATAGAAAATCACTTTTTGTCAGTTCTTGATTCGTGACTCGACAAAGAAAATAAAAATGTGCACCATCATTTATTCCACGTGTTTATTATTTGGCATACCGTAGCACAGTACCTGTTTGAAGTTCAGGTGGTTGTTAAACTCCCAAACAATTCTACTTTATTCCTTACAAAAGCTCTACAATCTGACCAAAGTTATTCTTCTAAACATGGATTTGCATGTTTCAGTACATCGCTGTACTAACTACGGTATCCTGTTAACACAAAAACATATTCATGAAACAATGTCACGGTGTCACCAGATGCTTTATGACTGCATGTGCACCATAAAGATGCAACGTCTGACTGTTGCAGCTGCACTGAATCCGTTCTGCAAAGCTAAAGGTCAGTGAGCCTCCAGCACACACACACACATACAATCTATTCATACATTAATCTGGTGTTTCCAATCTTCCTGTAGTGCACAATATTAACATCACCGCTTGTCTACAGAGAGTGGAAAGCTACACAAAGACAACAATCAATGGGTCTCACGCAAAGAACATTTTTCATCACTTCAGCTTGATAAAAGGAAACTGCTCGTTACAACAGGTCTGTACAACTCATACATTGTCTTTGTGCCAAAGAAAATATTTGCAAGAAGAGAAATGTGGTCTGAAGTAGTTGTTACGTTTGCCTCACTGCCTTTACGACAACATTCAATACGGGACTTATAATATCCTCTGTCACACAATTTATATACAGAATAGTTTGACCTTTAGGAAAGTGTTTATTCATTTTTCTCGTTGAGTTTAATGAGAAGATTGATGCAACTATTTGTCTAATATATGAAGCTAAAGCCACCAGCTGGTTAGCTTAGCTTAGCATAAAGACAGCTAGCCTGAATACAGCTATCGTAATCTTTACGGCTTTTCTTGCCTTTATTATTGGACTACAATCCTGATAACAAAAGAGTTGAGATGGTGGCTAAAATCTGAATAAAACACAATGCCAAAATCTGCCAACCATTTAAAAAAATATATTCAATTAAAAGCTGTTCACAATTACTTTTCAATCTGATATAATGTCTGTATTGTACATATATTATCTAAATGTTTCACAGAATACTGACTTTTTTTGGGATTGTGTTTGTAAATTTTCAATACCAAATCAGGCTAAAATGACTTTTGCAGCAACATAGTAAGACTATTTCTTTTTTACCCCTTCAACTTTACCCACCCTCTGTCCTGCTTCTCCTTAGAAAAACAAATACAGAGAGGGAAGTGAATCAGTGGTGGGAAACGCTTCACCTTGTCTGTGCTGTCTGTTGGAAGCTGAGGAGGGACCTTAAAAGTGGAATTTCTTGTCATATTTTAAACTGTCAGGGCACAGAGCTCCTCCTGCACGCCCTCTTCCATAAAACCCTGGAGTAAAGCGGTTGCGGCGTCTTCAGACAGGAAATGGAGAAGCCCACCTCTCCTGAGCCGGAGGAGTAGACGCTGCCGCTGCCTCGCTCGCTCTCAGAGTCCCAGTAGCTGCCCTCCTCTTCCTCCTCGTCCGTCTCCTCCTCCTCCTCCTCGGACAGCTCCTGTTTCAGCTCCTGGATGCCGGAGTGGAGCTCCATCAGCTGCCGGATCAGAGCTTGGTCCTGGGATCGCATCTCCATCTGCACACAGAGAGAACATCTGATTAGTTGTTACTTTTATACATTTTAGACATATGAAGTAATGAACAGAGATGAAGGGAAAGAAATCATCAGCAAAGAACTCCTAAAGAAGCTGGACTTCACAGAGTTTGTGCCTTTTTCTTGATCAAGCTGAGCGGGTTCATGCTCAGTGTGACACCAGCGCCGTTTCATTCGAGCTTTGCCTTCTTTCAAATGCAAATGAATCTTTCTGCCATTCTCTTTCTTCCCCACTTTTTTTTATTTTTTTTATGAGAGGCTGTCTAATTGCCGGCATTGTAAAATAAGATATTCAAAATTCCTCCAACTTCAGAGTCCAAGTTTGTGCTCAGGAGTGAGGAATGTCCCAGACAAAAACCCATCTGTGCCGATCTGCATTTCTTTTCTCTGTTAATTACAGCACCAGGCTGAGACTGGGCTCCGGCTCAAAGATGCTGCTTTTTACCACCTTTTGTCGACATTCGGAGGAATTTTTTCTTTTTTGTCCAGCCCTTTTCAAGTAATGTGCTGGTGTGTGTGTGTGTATGTGTGTGTGTGTGTGTGTGTGTGTACATCTGCCCGTGCACTTCTCTTCCACAAACTGTCCTGTGTAAAGTGGAAATATTTGGTTTGTTGTTGCTTCTGTGTGTGCCTATGTAAAACAAGAAAACAAGGAAAACAGTTTCACTTTAAATTCACATTGTGATGGTCAACTTTCACTAAAGTTAAAAAAAAAAATTTTTTTTTTAAGTTTTTCAGTTGATTTTTCTGCAAGGGTGTTGAAACATTGACCAATCAGAGTACATTAATTAACTAATGCAGAAATGCCTTCAGCCTGCATTCCTCCAAAAGTCCAGCAGGGGGCGACACTTAGGGTTCTTGTTCAGTGACCAGTTATAGTCCGCTGTTAGTTTCCCCAGTAGTTAACAAACATTTTGCTTAAGCATATAAAGCTTATCCCCATAAATCCAACTTTTGTTCCTCCCCAGTCCAAATATGATTCCCCTCGGCTTCACACACAAAGATGGCAACAGCCGTAATGTAGAATTTGTCCACATGTAAATGGATAATGTTGTGGTGACTACAACCATTACTTATATACAGTCTGTGGAATAGCACTGCAGCAGTGAACATTCAAGATTGAAGACATGTTTTAGTAGAAACCAGAAGTACAAGTATGACCACAATAAACAGCCATGTGGATCTAATGCCCATTCAAACCAAGTCAAGTTAAAGATAGAAAGTCACTATAACTATAACTGATTGGAAACAATGTTTAAAAAAGAAATCTGGGTTTGACAATCATTGGATCCAGTTTTTGTCTCTCAGCGCTATGACACGGCAGGATGTCATTAAACCGAGCAGGAGGCCTCTGTTTTTACTGTTCTCCTGCGCAGACACGTGGTCGCTCCTCCTCTGTGTGCTCAGGACACTCGGTTACCATGACGAACTGTCTGGGTGAATGCACTAAATGCCAAGTGATATATTAGGCCGTGACAATGAGCCTTACACAGTAGCTCCCAGAGGTGCAAACAGACACACACTTGGACACATGGACACACACACAGCCCCTTTGACTGCAGAGGACGCAGTCAAAAGGCGTCTGACATTGTAACAACGTGACCTACAAGCATCGCAGGAACAAAAAGGCCATAACTTCCCCAAAGAAACCTCCAAATGATCCAGGAGGTCAGTTTGTTGTGTTGGCACATGACTCGACCTTTGGCACAATGATTTCATTTTGGCTTAAAGACTCAATTCAGCTCTGAAAACTGAACAAAATATCACATGCAGCAGGTGAAAAATAATAAAACATTCACACCCTTTAATCAGGAGCAGTGTTAACAGTACAGGAAACAAATACTCATCCTGTTATAGTAGAAGTTCTGCATTTTATTAACAACAAAAGTAACCTGAAGTTAGCTTAAGTAAAGTGAGACTATGTTTTACTTTTTACTAAAAGTTGAAAATACAATTAAAATTTTGAGAGTAAAGTAAAAATGTTCAGAACAAAGTTAAAATGTGGAGAATTAAGTTGAAGTGTTGATAATAAAGTTGAAATGTTGAGAAAATGTCAAAATTGACAACTATATTCTCAACATTTCAACTTTATCACTGTCAAATTAAATAATACAAAAAACCTCTTCCACAGAGGAATTCTTCCTCTTCACCACTGGCTGTTAAATAAATATGGTATAAAAAAATACCATATCCTAATGAGATGTAGTGGAGTATTCATGTAAAGCCGTATAAAACCCCTCAGCGTTGTCCTTCAGTGCCGTACTTGAGTAAATATAATGGAAAAACACAGATGTGAAGTTCATCTCACCAGCTCCCTCCGCAGCCAGGCCAGCGCGCTCTCTATGTCCAGCTTCCTGCCTTCCTCTCCAGCTGTGCACGCCGTCCTGCAGGCACCCGGTCCTGCTGGCTTGCACTCATCAAAGGTGGACGTCTTGCAGGAGAAGTCCCGCAGTCTGGTGAGGACCACTTCCATCATGTCCTATCACTTGGTTTGTCCCACTGTGCCTCTTCTCTGACCCTCTGCTGTGCTTTCAGCTGATGCAGCCTCGTCTGATTTCTCTTCTGCTATGAGATCCCTCGCAGTTCTCAGGACTTATGAGGAACTCACTCTCTCTTTCATCCACACTCCTGCCTCACCCCTCTCTCTCTCTCTCTCCCTGGGCAGGTCTGACGTCAGTGTATTGTCCAGAAGCCTGACCTGGACTTGTTTACCACTTTTTTTTTTTTTTAGTGAGGGGGCTTTTTATCACACACACAAACACACAATGATCATTAGGATGGAGAGGAGGTGGGCGTATCCAGGGGTGGTGGAAATAGTCAGGAACTTTTCTGAGTAAAATACTACTGTAAAAAATACTTTGTAATTTAAAGAGAAAAAAAAGTTTTTAAAAAAGGGCTAAAAGTTTGAAAGTTGCTACTCAATGCAGCCACATATGTAACAAATTATAAGTTTAATTATGAATTCATATGCTGATTATTTTCTCCATTAAAAGATTGATTCTTTGATTTGTAAAAAACCTGAAAAATAGTGAGAAATGCCAGCACAGTTACCCAAAGTTACAATTCACTTTTTGGTCCATAAAAACACATTTTTAAATACATTTAAATAAGTCGCACATTTAGGGCAAATAAATGCAACAAATCTTAATATTTTATTAAGTTTTAACAGTGACAGTGAACACATCAAAGGTCAAAGTTGCACAGGATAAAACACTAAATTTTGACATTAAGTCAAATTGTTTGGAATAAAGTCAAAATGTTGACAATAAAGTAAAAATGCTGAAATTAATGTTGAAATTTTGCAAGAAAAAATGATGAGATGATAATTTAATTATGGATTAATTTGCTGATTATTTTCTCCATTAATAGACTGATACTTTGATTTGTAAAAAAAAAAAAAAAAAAAAGTGAGAAATGCTTTAAAGGTTGTGTAATAACTTCAAAATATGTATTTTTGTTTCATAAAAATAATTTCAGAACATGAAAATGAGTTGGCACATAAAAGAAGCAACTCTTAGACGGCTTTAAACAATAACCTGTTTTGAATGATAATAAAATAAAATGAAGAACAAAGAAGTTGCTCTTAAAGCCAAACACATCATGTCTTTCTGTGCTAAATCTTTTTTAATAAAGTGTTTTAAACTGTCAGATATCTGAGTTAAAACTTCAATATTTCTCTCTGAAATGTACAATAAACAACCCAAAGTACCTAGAAACCGTCCTTGAGGACTTAAGTACGTCTGTGTGTGTTTAAAAAAAATGCTTGCAATGGTGTTTTTGTTTTTGCCTGTGAAAAGAGGCTTGAGGGAGGACAGAGCGTTATGTACACACTCACACACACAAACACACACACTGGGCTTCAGTGTAAGCAGGGCTCTCATGATCTGGTGAGTGGCCCGTCGCAGGGTCAGCGTCTGAAGAACAGTGTGAACAGCCATGTGTAACTAACCCTTCTCGTGCCATTTTACTCTCACACTGCAGCCCCTGGCAACCTGCAATACACCATCTACACACACACACGCACACACACACAC
>JAOWBC010000539.1:5020503-5044402 GCA_028566105.1 Hypoplectrus providencianus | reverse complement strand
CACACACACACACACACACGCACACACATCTTTACCCTGGGGGACTCTTATCTCAGCTACTCCCTTTAGGTCTGTCTTTTTTCTGCTCACAGCAGATTCATTGGTGGCAGCAGGTGAGTCTCCTGAGTCTCTTTACCGCTGGTTACTGCCACCATCCACCTTCAGGAGCGGCAGCAGTTGAGCTCACACACTCTACCACCCGTGCCTGCCTGTCTGCACAGAAACACACATGCATTTGCACAATTGTAGCCCACACAGTCAATATACACAACATAGACTTGCATATGGTGCACTGTGGGCGCACAAACACACAGCGGTTGGAGGCTCCACGCGGGGCTACAGCTAGGCTATCCACCACTGTTTGATTGGATTTATGACTGCGGCAGTCCCTTCCCAATTTCTACAGATTGGCTCGGAGCTAATCTCTCTCACCAGACTCCTACTGAGGATAAAGGAGGATGTGGGAGGAGACCAGTCTTAAATTGGAACAAATTTGTGATGGCTGCCACCGTGCACATTTTCCACATTGAATAATACAGTTGCTCGGAAATGTTTTGAATGATCCATGCACCGGTTGTTCGGAAAGGCTCTCGTCTGCAGTTCTGCCCAGAAATCGAAGCCAATGTGGAGTTCACTTTGACATTTTCCTTTGCTAAAATGGTTTAAACCCTCATCAAGTTATTACGCCATCTCGCTATTCCCCTCCCTTCTTATTTAAATGTTTATTCGTTCCCCCCTTGAGGCTGAGCACCCAGTCCGGTGCTGACCAGCCAATAGCTCAGCCCGCCATGTTTGTCTGGTGCTGAGGGTTGTTGATTTTGGCCCCAGCTTGCATGCCATTTATCATCCCGCAGAATTCAGGTGCCTGCCTGACAGCCTGCTCACTATTGGCTGCCCGAAACAGGAAGTGGAATCAATGACTCGGGCAGCGTGACCTCATCGCAGCCTAATTAGCAACAGACCGGTTAAATGAACAGCTGGACCAAATGCACACGTCAGCGCTTTCCCCTTTTTCTTTCCAGCTGTCGTTCTTTTACTGCAGCTTTTTTTTTTCTCAAACTCTCACACTTTCTGTTTGTCTTTTCGGATCCCACCACCCTTCTTTTTCCACCTTCTACTTGCTTGATATTGGCTCCTTCTCCATTTCCATCTTTCTCCATTTCTTTCATTGAATCTATTTGCTCACGCTGGCTTTGTTTCACTCTCTTTCTCTGCAGATTTCTCTTCACATTTTCCTTTGTTCCTTCCTCTGTGCAAGTCTTCTCCTCCCCTCTGTCATTTCCTGCACTGTTCAGCCATACTATTTAATTTCCCTCTCCCCTTTCACGTTCACTCTGCCATTGTTTTGTTTGTCTTTCCTTCCTTTTTCTTTTTGTCTCAGCGAGGCAAACCTGGAGAACTTCATTAGCCCATTCTTCTCTGTCAGGCAGGAAACCACATCCATCTTTCTGTGGAAGAGGCAGGGGTTATGACTCACACAGCACACTCACACTCACACACCCACATAATACACTCTCCATCCATGTTTCCCACCCTACTCAGCACATTTCATTTTCCCCCTAGAAGCTGCCAAAATCAGCTCCCTACCTTTAAAATTGAATATGTCATTGGCTTCAGTTTGAAATTATCTCATGAAAAAACTTTCCTCTTTTCCTACTCAAAAGTTTCCTTCAGTCCGAGACAAGCTCATAGTTTTTTCTGATATAATATCATGCACATGTCCTTGCTGTCTTTTACCCCTCCAGCAGTCAGAGTCCTCAGTTTGGCGTGAAGCTTGGCCTGGAAACTGACATGAGCACAGAAAGTTATCCAGATTTTTTTCTACATCTCACTGTCGCTCTTTGTTTCCCCGCCTTGGCCTTTTTGTGTTTCTCGTATTCCCTCTTCCCCCTTTTTTTCCTTTTTTTATTTCCTCTTCTTCTTTCCTTTCTTGCTACTTTTCTCCCTGCTCTCTTGCTCTGTAACTTTCCCATCTCTGACTGTCTGACATTTCACTCATTGTCCTTCAGTCCTCGCCTCTGTCTCCATCTGTGTGTCTCTATTCTGTCTGCCTCCGTTTTTGTTTTATTCCTTTCCTGTTGATCTTGACGTTGGCCGGCTCTAGCTGACTCAAACACCAGTCAGTCAGTCAGTCATTGCTTCCAGACCAAGCAGCTTACTCCAGTCATTGTTTAGAGTCCAGAGGGCCTCCGCTCCAGCTGCACAGCCTCAGGTCAAACACTGTAGGAAAGCAGAATAATCTGAAAAGTTTGCGTGATTTAGATTAGCGTCGTGCCAAGTCGTTATTGGAGCAAGGTGTGTTTTCCCACCGCATGGCAGTTTTCATTGGCTCCCAGAGTCTCTTACTTAATCCGTGTTTGTGTTCTTGTCTGGTGAGACAGTTATTGTTTTGGAAAGGAAACTTTGGAGGTGGTAGTCTTTTGGAGATGTTAGTTTTTTCTTGCAACAAGAAGTCTTTGCTTTCAGTGTAATAGCCCTCTGCAGATTATTTTTGCATCTTTAATTGAAACCCATTTAAAGTGTTGTCATGTCTGAAAATGGTTTGTGGATTTTTTAAAGTGGTAATCTATAAAATTGACTTTATGTCAACACAGATGATGTTATGTATTTCCTAGAAACTATACAGTGTCTAAATGTACACTGTGTCCAGTCAGTGCCTCTGTAAAGATCATCAAGCATAAAATAAATCACACATTGTCAGTAAGACCCATTATGTCTCTGCTGTACCAGGAACGGTGTGCTCTCTAGACTTTCACTCATCACTCTGAGTGCAGCAGGCCTCCTGCTCGCCTCCTCCCCGGGGTGACCACTAGGGGGCAGTGTGATTCAGAGCAGCAGCTGGTGACCCTGTCAGCTCTCAGGAGCGCCGCCTTGCCTGAAGGCTCTCGCACATCAGCCTGACTGTAGTGTCAAGAAGACAAGGTCAAGCACACAGAGCGTTTAAAAATGAATTAATCTCCCACTCATTTTCTATCTCCGTCTCTGCACCGTCTCTCTCTTCCTCTCTCTCCACGCTGAAGAGAGACGGGCGAGACTCGGCCTGTGTTGGAGAGCTTACACAGAATCCCCATTTCCACCACTTCATGGGAACAAGATTATGAGACAGCGCAGAAATATCTTCCGTGTGGAGTAGCTCTCATAGGTTAAGATACCCTTACGCACATAATTCTGACCGATAACTGCACTCAGCGGACATTTAGGAAAAATGTGAAGCTCTGTGCTTTTAATGTATTTGGATCATGGACAGAAAAGGTTTGACAGGGAACAAAGGAAAAGTGCATCAGAGTGAGTTTTATTCCAGAAACAGACCTACTCTACTTCACAACTGCAGCACACTTTGGAGTGATAGCCACAAAAATAAGCAGTTCTGATACAATCCCAGTGTAATAATAATAATATATTGATAATATTTATTTGTATAGCACTTTTCAAGCTGGGAGCCTAAAGTGCTTCTCAGAATAATCAGTATAACCCCTCCTGATAACGAGAGAGAGAGGGAGCTGCAAACTGTCATAAACAGCTGTTTCTATTTGCCTCCCACTGCTGATTTTGAGTAAACAATGAATGTTAATGAATGATGCTTTGTTTGTGATAATAGTTTTGTATAGTTTTGTTAAGTGTTAATAGCTAGCACCGAGGCGTTGGTCAATAAACACTAAATATATCACACGAAAGCTGTCAAACTCTCACAATAATATAGAATAACATTCCAAAGTCTTTCATATGTTATTTTATTTTAAATATGTTATTTTATTTTTCCTCATGGGCCCTCTGGTGTTTTTTAGAAATGATCTCATGAACCCCAGTTTGAAACACTGCCACTGACTACACTAATAATAACAAATATAGGGAGAAAAGACGAATAAACACATTTTTAAAATTCAAGATCAGCAAAATAGAAGCCCACAGTTTAAGGACTGTATAAAAGAAATGGCAACAAATAAATCGCCCTAAAATAGAGCAACGGAAGCTATTAAAATAAACTCAAAAGCCCCAAAGTGAACAAGTAAAACTGTTTAAATAAACTTAAAACAGGTGGCAGCACAACAGAGCTGTATTATTAGATGTCAGGCAAGAAGGAAAGTCTGTAAAAAATGTTTTCTTCAGACACGATTTAAAGGCAGAATCCGTGTCGGCCGGCAGAATACAGACTGGAAGACTGACAAAAGCTGAGGCGCCAGTCGGGAGGTGTGGAGTCTGTATGTGCTGTAATACTGTAAACCTAAAGCAATCCAAATCAGTTGAATATGTCAGCATTTTGCAAGCGATCCCCCTGCAGTCATCTTGCTTTACGGTAAATAATACAGCCACATTTTTGTTTTCCTGTCCCTTCCAGCTGCTGATACCTTTCGTGGAGGATGACAGCTCTAAACACGAGGATCGCTCGGCTGGCCAGAGTCGCCCCGCCACAGAGGAGAGGAGAGAAATCCTGGAGGTCAACAAGGTATTGTGACATGGATCTTAATAGCACAGCGATGTTAGGGTTACGGGGTTGATTCCCAGCCAGCAGTAATGAAATGAGAAGGCTCATAACAGAAACATGAGATTTTTATCACAGCTTAACAAGATGTTATTACAGATCAGTAAAGTTTTCATTCATGAGCCTGCAGACGCTTAAAGTCTACCTGAGCTTCAGGGTCTACTATCACCTTAAAGATATAATAATTAGATTGATAGAAATGATAATTAGGCATAAAATTCATGAGGGATTAGTAATTTCACTCACCATCATTAACCTGAAGTTTAAACAGCCCAGTTTGCATTATTCAGATAGCAACCATGAAGACAATAAAGACGCAGTTTGTGCAAAACAAAATTAAAAGGCTTCACTTGATAAACTTTATTGTCTGCTGCTCGAGTGTGTGTATAAAGGGGCCGATATGCTTAGGGGGAATACCATTGTAAAACCCCCAGGACTTATTTGGATGTGCATGCATGTGTGGATGTTAGAGGGTCTTTATTTGTGATCAAAGAACACCTGCCTGTCTATCCAACAGAGGTCAATGAGAGTCAGAAAATGGTCCTAGAGGAGGACGAGCTGGATAATAAAGGTTCTGGATATTGGAGATGTAGATTTTCTGTGCACTAACTCAGATTAAGAATGGGAAAGTGGACCACAGGATTCCTTTGCCATTTCATAGTGAATAGGCACCGTTTTGCCTGATATAAAGAGGGCCTCCGCTAACAATAAAAGCATTTTATCAAAGTAGTTTTCTATGCAAGATAACATTACACTAATTAAAGCTTCAAGGGGAACTGATGGGGGCTCTACATAACAAATAAAAGTCCTTGGATGCTATTTAAACCATCTGTACTGTGTGGTCTAGAGTGCTTGGTGCACATGCTTTTTGGGCGTGTCCATCTTCGCCAATTAAATGAGGCATAAGGCGGAAGAGCTTGTGTATATTCTCTTATCAATGTTTTGATGATGTGGTTCAGTTACTGGATCTCAATCTGGAGCTATAATTGCAGTGGTGTGCAAATATCTTTGTATAACATGATATAAACTAAAATTTAGCAGAGTGTGAGGATGGCTGAAATGAGAGTAACCACCTCGTAATTGGAGATTGTAGTCCTTGACCTTGAAGCTGTCCCTGTCCAGAGTTGCTGCCTGAGTGTTTTGTTCATGAGTGAGGAAGAGATGAAGATGAAGTGTGAGTGCGACCGGGTGCTGTACTGGACTGCTGTCGTAAAAATGCAAAGTTAATTGTCACTGGCTCCGGGAAGTTAAGTCATAGCAATGTTGATGGCATCATATCTGGTTTACCACTGACCACAGATCATAAAAATAGTAAGAATGAATGGCTTCATGTTCCTATTATACATAAAAAACAATTGAATTACTAGTCAACTTGAGCTAATAAATATAATGCACACATGAAAGAGAATAACTGACCGTCGCTTCACTGAGCTGACTTGAGTGAGATAGAGCTGATTGTGTTTGAAATATTAACAAAAGGAAAAAAAGAGTTTACTTTTTTTATGTCTTGTGAGTGAGGTGCTCACTTCTTGAGTGGTTTCAAGTGGCGGACATCAAACACACCTAAGAGCTTTCTCAAATGTATTCACTGTCAGATATGTTTTTGCCCGGCTCTGATAGAGAGGCTGTTTTATGACACTCTGAAGTGCAGAGCAGAGAGCTTTTCTTCAGACTGACACGCCACGCTGTCAGTCAAAGTCTGAAAGTTTGTTGGAGAAAAGATTTAAACCTGAGTCATGGCTAAGTTGCATGCTTCAGACCAACAAGGTGAATTTTAGCGTCGAGGGGCACAGAAAATGTGGTTTCTTAGACATTAATTCATATACATATACATAAAGAAAGAAGAAACCAGTCCTCACATGCAAGGAATTTGTAATTTTTTGATATATTCCACTTGTTAAGGTCAAATACGGATATCATGACAACTTCTCTGCTTACCATTGAATTGAAGTCAAAGAATGCCAAAGAATAGTATGTCTTGTTTTGGAGTCACATTTTGATGAACAGTTGCTGTCATAACTATCCTTGGGGACAGATACATTGCATTCGCTGTGACTGATTCACATAAAAGACATCACTATGTTTCAAAGGCTTTTAAGATGAAGCAGCACTATGAAATGTTGGGTTTGCATTAGCAGTAAACTGAAGATATAAACTAAAACTGGATGCATGAAATTAGGAATTCAGAGTTTAAGGTTTAACACTTTAAAGATAAAATATAATGTCTCAAAGGATTAGCAATGCACAGCAACGCCATGCAGCTCTGCATGGCGTTGCTGGACTGACCACAGCGACGGGCTCATTTAACACTGACAAACCCTGCCACTTGATGTTTTGGCGTTTGCAGTCAGATTATCTTTGAGTCCAGGATTAGGTTTAATCTCTCTCTGGGAAACAGGCCGATCAAGATGACATTAAAGCGCTGTGTGCTAATATCAGCCATGGGCCGAAGGAACTAAGATCCCACACAGATGCAGGTGAAGTCAGACACAATACCTCCCAGCAGTTCACATTTCTGAACCGAGTACAGTAGGCTTGGACAGTGAAGTGAAGCAAAGGTTCAGGTAAAAACACATCATGCATTATTTAGGAGGCCTTTTTAGTTTGCTTCGTCTGAAGTGGATTTGTTTTGTTTGTATGTGTGTATGTGTATATAGAGTTTGAAGAGAGTGAAAGAGCTTTTGTTCTTTCTTCAGAGAGAGAAGATTGTGTTTGCATTTGCCTTCACACATGCTCTCAGTGAGTGCGCGTGCTGGCTGAGGCTCTTCTCTGTTTCCTCTCTTTGTATGTGCATTGTGCTGGCTCTGTACAGATTGTGCATGCCAAGCCGTCTGAGTGTGCTGCAATGATAATGGTCCAAGGTCAGGAGTGTCAGCAGCAGAGATGAGAATTGGTTATTTTTAAGAGCTCAGCACAGCTCCCCTGGCTGCTTTTAAATGTTAACACTACAGTGAAACATTGCAGTGAACCCTGCGCTCAACTGCACTCAGCCTCATCCAAAACAAACTGCATCGCCTTTTCACACAAAGCCTCCATACTCGCAAAGAGTGCAGTTAGAAACTGCAGATATTGTGTTAGATAAATAACCCAATGCTTATTCAAACTCTTTGAAAGCAATACTGGACTGAAATACACAAATATGTTCCAGTATTAGTAATAAAAACAAAACAAAAAAACATCCAAAAACGACCTCTTTTCTCTATTTTCTTTTAGAGTTCTAGTGCTGGAACATGAAGTACCGCACTTGAAAGTGAGTGTAATTTTGTTGTATTAGAGACCTGTGTACGGATGTGATAAATAACCTTGTTTATAATATGACCTTCCCCCTATGCAAAACATTAGCATGCAAATTGAGTTCTGTCAAATGATCCAAGTATATAGAGATTGAGAAGACAGGCTACTCTGATACGCTGAGGGCAAGCTTTCCTTTCATTCAGCAATCCTTTAACACACAGCAAGACCTTATTATGCAGCATATCTAAAAAAAACCCAGCTCATTATACTGAACAGTGTATGAAGTACATTTCACTTATTTTAAAGTTGAATATAAAGGATGGGTTGAAATTGATTTAACGACACATTTCAGCTGTTTTGCATAACAGTATTGCTTAAACTTGTTTAGTGTTTCTTCATCTCCGTCTTGATTTAATAAGGTGGCTAATTAAGGGATAATTTAAATTTCTGTTCGCTCATTGTTCCCTTAAAGCTGCCCTGTGGAGTTTTGTTTACATTCAATCAATGCAAAACACTGAAACATTGTGTGTATTCTTGAGGCCTAACAAAAGCTTTGAATGCATTTTCTTTTTCCTAAAACATTTGCGAAGCCAGTTGTTGAAATCTGCATTATTCCTATGCATGTTTACTAGCTCTCTATTTTCTTTTTCCTCTGTCTTTTTTTGTCTCAATGCTGCTTTTCTCTGCTGCATTAGCATCAGCCGTGGAAAAGTGGAGCAGTGGAATAATGTAAAACTGCTGGCAAGAATGTGTATCATGTCACCTGTGTGTACAAGAACAGACAAAACAGAGAACGGGGTGTTCAAAAAAGCCTAAAGCTGCTTAAATTGCAGCATATTAAAGCTTAAAATGTGCTACAACAGATTCAGAACCTGAAAATGTATAAATGGTACAAAAATGCAAGCCTTGCCACCCGAAATTGAGTAATACGTTTTATAATGAAAGGTTTTATAATAAAAAGTAATCAGTTAAAATCGTACTTATTTGTTGCAGTGTTATTTTCTATTGTGGAAATGTTTCGATGGCTTCACTGTTTATTCGAGGGGGTTGATCTCATCGTTTGCTGAAGCTTTATTGTATTTCCTGGTGTTTTGTTTGCAGAGGTTGTTGGCTTAGTAACATGATATATCACAATATACATCATGTCAGATTTTTAAGGTGGAGTCAGCGTTTCTGGAGAAAGATTGTTGACATTTAAGCACCCAAACAAATCCACCCCTCCTGTCAGTGCTCCTCCAGAACATTAGCAAGTGCCAGATTTACCGTCCACTGCTCTACATGCGAGGCTTTTGTGGGTGCTAAGTTTGTGTGAATAAGGCAAATACAAACCATGTGATTGTCAGAGTACCCGCCAATTTCCCCCCCTTAACTGTGCAGCCTGCTTATTGTACATATTTATATTAACTAATATCACACAATTGGTACAAAATCTGCCCCTTTCTATGCAAAATGAGCCTCATTGCAAAAAAAGTGCAATATGTCTCTCATCTTTAAAACCTTATGGGCGTGCTTGTACTGTGATATAATTAGCACTTAACCTTTTCTGAATAGATATTTATGACGGGGCTATCATCGATTGCAGATGTGCAATTCATGGTGCTATCGGCCGCAATCCTTCCTCTGTGAGTTCTCCCCTCCCCAGTGTTTAGTTTTTCCTATAGCCCAAGCATTTCCAGAAGCTCAAACACGAACTTATTTGAAAGGCAGCTTTTCGATCTGGCCTTTGGATATCCAGTGAATGGCTCATGTGTTTGCAGCATATTTAGCTGTGATTTCGCCCGGGCTGCCCAGCTGCACATTAAGGCCGCAGTAAGGACAGCAAGCTTTGGGGAGTTAAAGCGGTTAGTCTGATCAGCAGAGTAGAGATGCGGCGGTACAGGGGAAGCAGATGTTTGTGTCCTGGCTACATCTGCTGCAGACACTCCAGCCAGATAGGATAGTTCTGGATGAGAGAGGGATGATTGGGAGGAGGGTGAGGTGGAAACAGGGGAGGGGGACACATAAAAGAGAGAGGAAAAAAAAGGGTAGAGCTAAATGGCAGAGAGATGTTACCATGAAAAGGTTGATGGAGTGATAGATGAAAGATTTGTGATGAAGGGAAAAAAGAAAGCCTCCATTGCGCAAAAAGAGGGGGAGAGAGAAATGGACTGTTGAGGTTGGAAAGGTGTTTGAAGATGGATGGATGACCAGACAAATAGCCGTGTTGTCAGAGAGACTAGATGTGTGAAGTGGAGGGTAAAGGACGAAGAGGACACAGAGAGGAACAAACAGGTAGCAATCACAAGTAGAGAAAACATTTGTGTGGTATTTTTTGGGGAAGAATGAAAGACGCAGAGAGTACAGGAGAGAGGAGACAGGTAAAAAGATTGATGAAAGAATGGATTGATAAATGTGTAGACAGCTGTGGATTGTCAGAGTTAAGCCGTTCCTATTCAGATAGGGTCTTCAAAAGGAATAACAGAAGACGGATGAAATTCAGCTGCAGCAGGGAAAATAGATTCTGTGACAGGAAGCTGAGAGAGAGAGAGAGAGAGAGAGAGAAAGAGAGAAGATTGATGCATAAGTGAAAAGATAAGTCCAAGCATGCCTCAGACTCTCCACTTGATATGTCACATATGGTTTAGGAGTGCTAGCCTCATATTTCCCCTCAGAGAAGTTGATTTTTCCTTTTCTGAAAAGACGACTTCTATCAAAATTTAAATTCACTCACTGCTGTAAATAATGAGCAGTGATACAATGCATCTTCATGGGGACGGTGTGATAGGCAGCGTGATAGGACGGCAGCGTAATAGGATTCTAAATCCACGGATGGGGATTTTTTGTACGCTGTGTTCTGGGTGAAATAACCTTGGAGCAGACACCGCCCCTGTTATCATTTGACAGAAGAGAGTGATCTGAGGAGAGCCATTGAAGTGTGTGTTCTGAGCTCACAAGAGGGAATTATGGAAAGCTGAAGTGTTGGCCCAGCCTTTAAATGCTCATGCAAGCCCTGCTTCCTCCATAGACTGCAGAAGAATTGACATAGCACGTGTGACGCTACTTTGAGGCCAAACTATACATCAAATCCAAAGTCCTTTGAGCAGGGTGGAGGCTTAGATTGGTCATTCACGTCCATTTAGGCAAACAGACCTGAAAACATGCGTCACTTAGAACGTTGATATCCCCTTGGTGGAACAATAACCTTTGAAAATGCCACCAAGACACTCATTAGAGTTAGTGAAATTAACTAGTGAGACTCCACCGTGTGGTGGAAACACTATTGATTTCTGAAGAGTAATTGGGGGGATCTTCCTTTTGCCATTAGGGCTGCGACTAGGGATTTCATTCATTATAGATTAATCAGTTGATTGTTTGCAGGAAATGGTGAACAATGCCCATCAAGTCATTTTCAATTTTGCATTCTGAAATTTAGATTCAGTGTGCTTTGGTCTTTTCAGCGTCATTGATTATTGAAGTTGTGGCATTTTTATTAATTGGCTTGTTATTTTGGCTCAAATTAGCAGGTTTGCACAAAAATCAGTTAAAGATAATGCAAGTTAATGAGTTTCCATCTAGGAGTTGGGCGAATCGAGACTGACAGTGGTTGGCTTTCCTTTAGTTAGAAAAGGAGCACAGTTGAAGGGAGCTCATTGACATAGTTGGGGATTTTGGACAGTAGTGGATTAAAAGCTATTAGTGTGTTGCCGAGTTTTGGTGTAGGGTTTTGGTGTAGGGTGATTGTGGGAAAAATCATTCCAGCAAGCTGGCAGGTTCACTAAACGAAACTACTACCAAGTTTTTTTTATACAACTTAATATCCAAAACCCTCAACTATCCCTTTAAGAGTTGTTTTAGTTGTAATAATGAGGCACTTTTGCGTGGTCGTGCTTTGCTCCAGGATCATACTTTATAACAACACACACAGATTTAATACTAAACGATGTCATAGTTGCTGTCGTGGTTGGTAAACATGAATGTCATGTATTTAAAGGTAGTAGCTCCTCACTGATCCACAAAGATTTGATCTCGTTCGTGGATGTTAAAGCCACATCGGCCATAATTGTTTCAACTCATCAACTTTTTCGTCTATTTTTAGCTAATTTTCCCTCATGTTATCTTATGCACAAATTGAAAATGTGCATTAAACAGGTGAACTACAGTTGTAGATTACTCTGAAACACCACCTGGCTGCCTTTGAATGAACTGCATGTTACGCCTTAACGGTAGAGACCCTGATCCTCACTGTGGCTATCTCTTCAGGCTAGTTTCATTCCCATCCCCATAACCTCAGGCCCACAGTCCCCCCTCTGAACAGTTGGAGCATGAAGCCCACACCCCCCAAGCTGACGGTGTTGAACAGGTAGTAGAAGTAAAGATCAGCGTGTGGTGGAGTGGTGGTGTAAGTGGGGGGGTGGGGGTGGGGTGTTGCTGGAGGAGAGGCAGATAAATGACTCCTCCATGGTAATGTCTGGCTGCTTTATGGGGTGTCCTGGCTGTGAGTGATAGCCTTGCTCTCGTTATCTGTCGATTGGGGTAATTGCTGTTTGTCGGAGTCTGGCTGACGGATGGTGATGCAATCTGCCCGGCGTTGGAGGGGGGAGGAGCAGGGGGAGGCATTGCTCTCATCACTCTCCACAAGTGTCTTTACTAGGACACATGCTGTGTGCGACAAAATGTATTTGAATTTAAGAGTGTTTGAATGTTTGTATTCCCCTGGTGTGCACGTGCCTGAATCAAAATTGCATTCTTAAACTATTCATCACTCTCATGCATGTAGTATGTGCTGAGTTGCGGTTTATGAGTGTGCGCACGAAGAAGTTAAGTTTATTTGAGCATGTGTGAAAGTCAACAGTGTTTGCATAAATGTTTAAGATGCATTAGCCATAATTCATTGGTGCCTAATGGGTTGCGATTGCTCAATCTCTGTGCTGCAGACCTCTGGTGCTGTAGAATGTGATTGTGCATATCAATTCGGAGTCCCCAGTCATCCACACTGTTTCTGCTCCAATAAAACAGACCGAATTCTGTGGCACCCAAGTGACCACAAATTACAGCTCTAATGAATACCCTACATTACTGGTCACACGCCAATTAATGAAGGAAAACAAAAAAAAAATATGACAAGTAAATTCGCTAGCAGAATTTTTCACCGAGCACTAATTTGGACGGAGTTTTTCTGTTTTGAGCAGCTTCCACTTTTGACCAGCTGTCTGTAGCAGGAGCTGTCCAATTCGGTGGGAATCTTCCTCCTTTCTGCCTGCCTGACTGACTGATTGACTGGCTGGCTGTCTGGCTAAGTGACGGTGCATTTTGCAGAATGGAGAAAGAATGATTCATAGCGGCTCTCCGGACTACTTGATAATCATTCCATCTGGGGCGTGGGACAGGCTGTCTTGTCATTGGCACATCACTCATCGTTTGTTCTCTTCATACGTCCCCTTCCCGCTCCATCTCTCCATCCCAAGGGCCTTGGTGATGACCCTCCACGCTGGTAGAGAGGTTGTAATGCTGGACCTGTGCGACACATCAGACCCCCGCTGTTTTCTCTGCTGCACCTGCCCCCCCCCCCCACACCCCCTTGCCCCACCCCTCTGCTGCAGCCTGCCACTGCCACTCGCCTCTCGTTTGATTTAATACCAGCCTAAGTGTGAATAAATTCCTGTCACAGCCCATTAAGGAGGCCTTGGAGAGATCTGGCCTGTTATTAATTCTCCACAGCTCCTCTCTTTCTCTCTCCCCTCTTTTAGTTACTATCTCCCACTCTGCTGCTGCTCTCTCTCCCGTGCCCCCTCGCCCTCCTCCTCCCCTCCCTCTCTGCATACTGTCTTGCTTTTTTAATACCCCGTTAATTACCGCGTCTGTCCTCTTTATTCAAATGAGAAAGGGAGAAATTAAAAGCAGGGGGGAATGTTTGTAATTTCAAATAGAAAAGCCATCCACTGTCTGGCTTTGCTCTCCTCTCCTCTCCAGACCTGTACGAGCCTGCTGCCGGCTCGGCATTGTATAATGAATTCCAGTGGCACTGGCGGTTAGTTTTATCTGAAGAGCAGGCGGGGAGTCTGCCGAGGCCTGATGATAAACAAACGCAACCTCCTAACTGTAATAAGAGTGGGAGAGAGGGATGCAGCTTGGTTGGCAGATGCTCCCTCTCTTCCCTCTTTGCTCTCTGATTCCCTGCCTTCCCTCCTTCGTTCTGTTTCTCCTCTCTCCGTTTTTCTCTCTTTCCACTCCTACAAACGTTACCCCCCTGCTGTGCTCCACTTTCTCTCCCTTTCCTCCTCATACCTCCTTTCCCTCTGTCGCTCCCTTCCCATCTTCCACCACTATGTTCAGGCTCCAGAATTAGTAGTCTGTGCACAGCAGGTGGCCGTACCTCTGTCTTATTAGCAGCCTCATATGTGGCCCATTAGAGGCTCCCTGTATGCCAAGGGCTTTTTAATTGTTTTGCAGGGGTCAGAGGGGCAGTGTAGCCGCAAAGCTCTTGCAGAGGAGGTATCAGAGCTGATTCCCTTTTTTTTTTAGAGGATACGTTTTCCTAGTATTTTGCTGCATTTAGTGTCAAGTGCAACCCCAATTATTCCTGCTTTGTGCTACAGTGTTTAGGGGCTATGTAAGCAATTAGTTTTTTTTTTCAAACCATTGTCTGACTATTCTGGTTTTTAGGACTATTATTTACATGAAGGAGAAGGCGTGAAGCAGGTTGAAGGGACAATTTTTTGGTGCTCAACTTGTACGGTGCACATTAAATGCCAGTTGTAGTGTAGATGGGTCACTTGTGTAACTCAAGTAAAAAGGCAGATCAAAGCGAGCTCTCTATTTTTCATTTAATGCTTTTGAGGTCACTTTAAAGAAGAAAGGAAATGTAGGATGCAGACTTGTACATACATCAAACAGAGGTAAGCTCACGTAAAAGACCAAAGGTTCCAGTAAAGAGATATGTTTTTAATTTAGTCTTAAAGGAGGCTCAGCCTGGAGCGATCTCAGGTCATAGGGCATCAACTGCGAGCATAAAAGACCCAGTTTACACAGTAGGTAGGAACTGCTTTATGTAGAAGACTTCTTGTCTGAAAGGGGCAGTTCATCCAAAAATGCCTAACCCTAACCATGATGGAGAAGATAAAAAAAACTCTAGCAGGGTGGTAGACTCAGAATCCAACATGTATGAAGTCTTTCTTTAATTTTTACAGTAAATGCAGAAGTTATGGAGTGTCCCACAGACTAGGCGGCTAGTCTGTGGGAACTGATGAAGCCACTTGGATAAGGGGCGAAACGTCTTCACGACAAAAATCTACATCCAGTTGACTTGATTCATTTGATTTGAGCATCAATCAAATTCAAATATTTTGCTCCTCTCCCACCATCCACTTTCTGATGAGTTGCACCGCCTCCCTGTTGGCCGGTGTGAGCAGCAAAAAGCCATGAGGAGCATTGGCTTTGGCACATTATTACTGAGCCAATTACAATGCAGGTAGTTTAGTTTTTTTTTTTTTTTTTTTTTTTTTTTTGACAGGATGAGATTTTTAATTTCACGGCTTTGTGATGCAACTAAAGACATTAAAATCCTTGACCTTGAAATAAGACAGATTTGACCCTCTGCACCCTGTAAAAACGTTCACCGTGAATGCTGAAAAAATGCATTTAACCCCTCAACAATCTCCACCCTTTAATAGGGAATTGTGGGAGGTTAACAGTAGATGTCACCTGGAAGTGGCACATCATCTGAAAGTGGAAACCTTGAGATTAATTTGAGATTCAGCTCAGCACTATGTGACAAGATGTACTAGTCATAAATCTGTAATATTAATCATGTAATTAAAATGATGATGATGTATAAGGGATTAAACCTTGTGATATGCGCCTATGAATCAAACTGTCATGCTCAAATTGTTGCAGCAACTTTTACATTGATACCTTTTCTTATACAGATTAGATACCAAATTTGTACAATGTTTGACCATTCAAGAATGAATAAATGATCAAAGATCCCTCCAAAATAATAGTTCAAGATGTAAAGAACTTAAGGAAAACCACAGGAAAAATGCATACTGCAGTTTTGTATATAACCTGTTGGTATTTTTGGGATATCTCTGCAAGAATCGCATTTTTTATGATTTGAGGCTGTCTGTTCCTTTATTGCTAAATATGCCAATTTTGACTACTTGACTACTGACTATTGAATGACAAAATATAGCCAAGACCTTGAGGGACACTGCAGAAAAAACTTTGCTGTGATTTGGTGTGTGATTTTGGAGATATCTGCATAAATTTGTTTGCGATTCCATGGTGAGCACTTCTGCTTTTTAAACAGAACTTTGCAAGTATGCAGACATTTTCAAATCCAGTAGTGAACTGATAAGTTGTTGTATGTTATGCCCTAAACTGCATGCTGGGATCAGCGTGAAGTGGGCATGGCTGTAAGGAGGAAATCATACCATAATATAGTACCAATAGAACCCATTTTTATTGAGATATCTTGAAATCAGGGGTTAAGGGATCACTTTGATATATTAGTTTTTCCCTGGCTGGAATTTAGCCCAGCTGTGAACATTATCTTGCCTCCTTACCGACAAGATATCATGACATGGCTGGTACCAATTGATTCCTCAGATCTTTTTATATATTATCTCTGAGGATACTTATTTCTTCTTGGCAGCTTTAAGACTGAGACAGACTGGAAAAGTTATCAGGGAAACAAAAGGGGTTGAAAAACTATTAAAATTATATTAACCTTTAATTTGTGTCATATTCGAGTGTGAAGTAGATTTTTGCTCTAACAAATGGCAGCATTACATTATGTGTCTAGTTTTCTACATGGTGGGTTATAGGCAGCAGTTAGGGTGCTCAGTTCAAACCATATGGGTTCAGGTTTCAGCACTGAGCAGAAATATATTGACTTATAAAAACAGGAAGTGAAAATAAACATCAACAGGCTTTGTGGTGTGCTTTGTGAGAGACGGTGGATGCATTCATTTCCAGATTTAGCTGTGGTCACAGTTTGTTGTGAGGTGATTCAGGATCCTGTTTTTTTTATGTTTTTCATACATTATGTAAAGCACTTTGAATTCCCTTTATGTTTGAAATGTGCAATACAAATAAACTTGCCTCTTCTGTGATGTGACTGCCAAAGGGCAGGTAGCATCCCCTGAAAGCACGCTATTGTTTTCTGCTTCAAACCCTGTCATCACTTTTCATTCTGCTTTTTTATTTGGTAAAGGGAATGCTTGCTCCGTTGTTGGTAGAAATATTTATGATATAACTGGAAAAACTGCTTTGTGTGCAGGTGAGGCACAAATACTTGTTGGGTAGGTGATGTACTGAATAAATAACTCATATTTAAATTATATCTTATATGCAATATTGCAGATATTTTAACCATATTTATATAGATATTCCTTACATTTTTTCATTTATTTTTACATATGAATTACATATATATACATATCCAAAAAAAATTTTTTATTGAATTTTTTGACTGTCACAATACTGACTGTAATTTGAAAATTAAAGCTATTAAAAACCAAACTAAAAAAAATAGGACATTCTGATGTTAAATTAATAAAAAAAAAAAGTCCAAAATGTCACTTAGAGTTGTGTTTCCTCTTAACTCAGCTTCCTTTACTAATGATCACATTTTTATGATCATAGACATCAAAGGGTTAAGTCAAGCTGTTATCTTATTTCAGAGAAAATATGAGAATATAGAGATATGTATCAGAGATATCACAGCATAGCCTTAAAATAGGAAGATATAATCAAGACCCATATCCTCCAGCTGTACATGGTTGTTCTCATTTTAACCTCAACTCCTCCTCGCTCTCAATAAATAACATCTCCTGTGAGCAGATTGGAGGCTTTAAATTGGAATTACCTCTCTGTTATCTTTCCAGAAATCTGCCTGCCTGCCTGCCTGTCCCCCCCCTCCTACCGCTGCCTTCACTCTTAAAACGATAGTGGTAATTAGAACCAATATTACTTCATTGGAGAGGTGCCATAGGGGAGCAGATTTTAAGTGTGTGTGAGTGATTGTACCAATTTAACACATCACTGAATCACAAGATGCTTTTGACAACTGAAGAACTGTTGTTGGCACCCTGAGAACATTTAGATTACAGGTTTTTTCAACCTCACAGGAAGTCTATGCTGCCCATAAAAAACTCCCTTGAAGTATGATGTTTTAGGGCTGCAAGCCGTTGGAAAATTTCCAGTAAATATTAAAGGGAAGTAAGGCTGGAAAACTGGGGATTTTTTTGTTTTTTAAAGTATGGTTAAAATCAGCACTGTTTGGGTGGGAAGTACTCTGGCTTACAGCATGTTTTGGTTATTATTATTATTATTATTATTATTAACATTACTATTAATAAAAATAAAATAATAGGATAATAATAACCATGTAATGCATTTATTTTACTGTTAATATAACATTAAACATAGCACATTTAATATTTATTTTTATGTTATTTTATTTACTATGTTTTTGGCATTATGAATTATGTATGCTTATGTTGAATGGTTAGTTTTTGTCTGCATATAACATGGTAAATGAAGCCTGAGCAGATAACCCATTTATTCTTAATTCATGGCCATCATTTTCCTTATAATTCCAATAATTTCCATGGAAAGTGTCCCCCTTGAATATTCCTGGAATATTTCAATCCTAATCATGTTTACTCAGCGAGTGAGAGGAGGTGCTCAGCTTGGCCTCAGATGATATGAGCTCCTGACAGACATCTGAGGGAGATGAAAGGAAGACGTCCTGTCTGCGGTGAGATTGAGACGGCGGGGTATCAGTCTGCAAACGCTCACTTCAAGCTCCAAGCTCTCAACACATACGAGCTCACAGGACACGCACAATCGTACCTACACTTCACACGAGCACGCTGACAAACAAATACACGCTCACACATCACCCGCTCCAGTCTACCAATCAGCCCTCTGAGCAAAGCCTTCACCCTCTGCAGCTTCTTTCAGACTGCTCTCCCCCTTCAGTTCCTGACATGAGCTAGCTAGCTAGCAGCGCAGATGTCAGAAAGAACCGACCTCTAATTAAACAGGGTGAGCAGGAAGACTCAGCTGTTTGACACTGTTTAAAGCTGACTGATTTAGAGCTGAACCTCTAGCTGGAGCCTGGCTGAAAGGCAGATATTACTGCCTCATATTTAACAGGAGTTGTATTAAGGTTGCATATTTTTAGTCATTTGTATTTTGATTTTTCTATTATTATTTGAAACAAAATTAAATATATTTTACAAAAGAAAACTAGTAGCTTAGTGGGATATTGTTATGGCACCAATGTTGTGTATAAAATTTAATCACATTATATATATTTATATTACATAACTGTACTTCAGCTGTTTTCTTGCACTTTTCTTTTCCTTATTCAAATTTTCTATATACTGTTGCTTTGTATAATTAATTTATTTATTAATGTCATTATATTTCAATTAATTAGGCAAAAAGCCATGAGAGGCTGTAGTTCAGAGTCATTTCAGAGCAGCTATGGGGCAGAGTAAGGCTCAACCTGGAGCATCTCTCACTGTGGTTTTGTTGTTAGTAACATTGCAGGGACAATTCACATTTATGCCCCATCACTTACATGATTTGTCTCGCCTCTAGGCCAGCATTTCAGCCAATTTAATGGCCCCAGCTTTTCAATTTCTCTTTCAGTATTTTCAGCAAGCCGCTTTTCACTGCACTCATAATCTATTGTCAATTTCTTCCCACTTCTTATCCACCCCTCTACCCATTCAGTAAACCAAAATTCACAAGAAAATCTGATAGTTTGGTGCCCTAATACTGCTGCAATGTTGTCACGGGTGTTTGTAAAATAGTATTTTACCAAGGCTTTAAATGCAGCTTAGCCAATAAAACTCAAAATCCTTTTATAATTACCAAATTTGCAAGGTAATTGCAGAGTAATCTTTTTGTTCGTGTATTGAAAAGAAGCACATGTGACAGATGGTGATATAAAAATAGAATTTAGGCTTGTATCAGGTAATTAAAATATACCAGGATTTATCTTACTCTTATTAATTGATATAGCATTGGACTCAAAAATCTGATTTCTTCAGCTCTACCTGTAACTTGAGGTTTGGGCTGTGTATCTGTTTGTCGATGCTTTAAGCGATCACGCACATGCAGTCTCTCATTCTGAAAACCCAGAAGGTTGTGATTTGAATTTCATTCTCCTTATCAGTCTCCAAGCTGCTGAAGCTAATCTGCTGCTGCGTACAAATTAACCCTTTTGCTCTCCTGAACTAAGTACGAACTTAGATATGCAGTCACAGGAGCTTATTGTATGAACCAAGGTCTGCAGAAAAAACAAGGTAATTACTGCAAAATGTGACTAATGCAGTGAAAAGGACATTTTCTACGTTTTATGTGTCACTTAGCCTCCACCCAGTAAATATAGCTGTGGATTTTGCTCTGACGTGCAGTTTTGCTGACGGTTAAGTTGTTTGCATGGCTGCCCATCATTGGCTTTAAAGCAACAGCACTCCAACCTTCTTTCCCCTCATTTATTATCACTGGGAACCAAATCACAAAGGAAAGCGCAATCGATGGGGGTACCTGGCAGAGACTCAAGTGCTTAGGAGAGAGCGAGGGGGCGCCTAGCTTCAGATACCTCTAAAAGGCTAAATCGATTGCAACCGTTCTGCAACAGTCGGCTGACACTGCAGGCTTTCCACCTCAATGCTGAGGACGTATTGAAAGAGCCCCGTTGGTAGGTGTATGCAAGGATGACAACATGGCTATTGTATTTCTGCCACCCCTGGAAGAGAAGGCTTTTATCTGCCTTCAAAATCCCTTTAAAGGGCTTCATTCCCCTGGGAACGCCAATGCCAAACACAGAACACACTTGCACTTAAACCTTCCCGTGGAGAGAAAGCCATAAAGTTTATAAAGTCAATTAAGGCTTTTTTAACTGATGTCAGGCAAATTAAAGCTGCTTGGCTCGGCCCCCTGTGGGTATACTGTCAGATGGTAAACCAGGGCCCACTTAACGTCACAGGGTTCCCCAGGCAGGGCACGGAGCAGTAAGCAGCTTACTTACCCCCCGACTCACTTGTGCTTTTTACAAGCTTCCTCAGAGTGGGCAGCACGTTTTTCCTTCAAGTGACATTTCACTTTGGTGGAACGCTTTTAGTACACATGCACTCACCGTGCAGTGCAGTCTGGGAGCGTCCATGATGGACTTGATGAGAGCTGTATCGGATTGTTTTACAGTCAGTGTTTTAACATTTAAAGCTTTTATTAAGTTTCGAATAAAGCTGCCTGACATCATATTTTATGAAAGTGAAAGTGAAAGTAATTAACTGGATTTATGTATTGCAGTTTGCAGAAATACCGGGCGTTAAACTATTGGGTACAAACTGGACTGTGAAAATCAAATTCTAATTGAAATCAAGCACAAATGAACAGCTCCAGATGTTGACCTAGAATGATGTTACGTACATTACTCTGGCTGATGTGAATCTTGGATCTTGTGTTTGTGGATCTGTTCCCATGAACCTCAGTCAACATGGATGTGCTCCATAATATTGTAAATACAACTTAAAGCAGTGATGAAGGAAGGTGCTTAAATAGAGCAGGCATTTGATTCTGGTGCAGACCAGTGTGTGGATAGTATGTGCAGGGAAACAGTATTTTCACAGGTTAGTTTATTGAGTATTAGCTCTCTTTCTGTAGACACGCTCATTTCTAAAAATGTTGGCCCCAGGAGTTTGGTTCGACCTAATTCTTCTGCTGAATAGGGAGATGCATTTCCTTGAGGACTTTTTTCATGTCTGCATAATTTAGGGGATCGCTGGTTTCTGGAAAGGCACCTCTCCATATAGCTGAGGCTCCTTTCCAAGGTTCTGTTACACTTATTACCAGCCATATAATTTAATTAAATTTGACCTGCGTTGCCGCCAAGACACTCTTATCTGGCTGTCTGAGGACCAGAAAGGGTTCAGCTTCAGCCTCTGTAAACCATATAAAAGGTATGGCATTTAGAAGAGGAGCAGAGGGCTCAGAGAGTGTGGATGTGATGACATACGAGATTTGTGGGTGTTATATAAGAGAAGCAGTCACTTCCATATCAGGTTGTTGAATTCAAATTGTTCAAAATATCCTCTTGGGGAAGTTTGTTTCCTGCAGATTATGATGTAGTGCTGAGTCACTGAATCACAGTCTGACTGGTTTTACTTTTCGCTGGGAGGGAAAACTTGATTTATCCTCACTGGGCGGCTGAAGAAGCTCCAGTAAACTTTAACATTCAGCAAATATCAGAAATAAATCGCTGATTTATTGAAACACTTCATGTCAACTGGAAGCTCTACTCCAGATCGCAGAATGCAGTTTATCACTGGCTGAGCTCTCGTCCCTCTCAAAATGCAGAACTTTCTTATTTTGATTTAAAGGATATATATAAATATTATATAAATATAATTATTTAAGCAGGGGACTTTCTTGTCGTTTTGGTGTATGATGCAGTTTTTTGAAACTTAGAAATGGAATCAAAATCAGACAGATTTTGGAGGCCGATCCCTACTCTCATCTTCTTTATCACCTCACCATCTCCTCATCATCTCCTCTCCTCCTCTTCCACTCTTTTTTTGTCTTATTTTAATCTTGTTTCTCTACTCTCCCTCTTCCTTGTTCTTCTACTCTCCTTTATTTTCCTCTCCTCCACATCCTCCTCCTCTCTCCCCTTCCCTTCTTTGTCCTCTCCTGCCCTCATCTTTCCTCTCTCATCTCCTCTCTCCTCCTCTCCTCTCCTCTCTCCTCCTCTCCTCCTCTCCTCTCCTCTCCTCCTCCTAATCCCTTCTCCTCACTCACAGACACTTACACTTGTAATTCCCAGCCAGATCCGTCGGAGTCAAAGCTGCGATTTGAGTCGCCAGCGACAGGGCGGATTAGCAGAGGAATCCTGAGTGAAGGCACGTCTTCGCTCCACTTGCTATATTTCCTCCTCTCTCCTCCTGCGTGCGTGTGTGTCTGTGTGTGTGTGTGAGTGTGTACATTTTAATCTAACTCGTTTCCTCCCTGCCATTATCTCAAAGCTCCTCATCAAAAAGCAACGCTTGGGCTCTTAAAGTGCTCAGTGGTCATGTTTTTAAATCGTAGATGAAACGGGTTAAACGGCTAAAAAGAAGATGAATACCTCAACTTATTCCTATAATAATATAATTACAAGATTAGCTTGATTTTTTTTTCTATAATGGATCAAAAAACCCTCCCTGATCGGCTTTAACGTGGAGATAATGCAACAGAATTAATTAATATAGAGATGCCAATTATCAGGCTTGATAAGCCTGAAGACGCCCTGTTGTTTGATGGCCCACATTCGATAAATCCCAAGTGTTTACAGATTACCATGTTGTGCTGAGCTGTTGCATCCGACTAGTGGTGCTGGTTTGAAGTTACGAAAAAAAATCCATTCACTTTTAATTGAAAGCAATCTCCAACAGGCTTATGACGTGAATATATGAATATATTTGGTGACTAATGGATTTCAGGTCAGGGAATGTCTTTTGGTGGCCTGAGCCCAGATCTGTCTTGACATGACACACACACACACAGTTTGAGCTTCTCTTGTGGCAAAGTTTCACTGGAGCCGAATTTTAATAAAGCGGTATCAATGAAAAATTCATTTTTTTTCCTTTCCTTCCCTTCTGTCTTACACCCTTCTGCCGAGGACAGCTTCTTTGATCTGATTTGGACGAGGAGGGGAGAAAGGGAGCTTGATGAAGGGAGTGTGAGAGAGGCAGGCCGAGAGAAGCAGGGAGGGATGAAGGAGACGGACTAACAGCCCTTCATCCATGTCATTTAAACAAACTGTCATCTGTCCTGTTAGCTAAGGACTCGCCGTCCCTTTTTGCTATTGTTGTGTTTTTAGAGGCTCCAGCTAATGACGGAGCTGCTGTCCTCCTCCCCGCTGCACACAACACATCTCTCTATAATCTTTGGCTATTTAATCACCGAGATTCAAACTGATAGGCTTGTTTTCAAGTTGATGCCAAAGAAAGCATCAGATACTGTCAGGATAAAAGCTGCAGATACTAATGACTCGTACCATAATGGATTCTTGTTCAGCCCAGACTGTGACTCAGAACACTACAGGACTCTTTTCTTTAAGCGACAGTGAAGGACAAAGGAGGAAGCGAGACGTTTACACCTACTGTAGCATTGACAGCGTGTCCCCGAGGAGGACACTGTGAAAGA
>JAOWBC010000539.1:4997315-5011862 GCA_028566105.1 Hypoplectrus providencianus | reverse complement strand
TTTCATAACTCACCCTGAAAGAAAAAGGCACAAGACAATGCATTTATCATCAAATATGAGTTTATTTTTTTATAAATCATTCTTACAAAATTGGCATTTATCTATTTCATTTGTGACCTCTATAAAAGTCTTCTGTTAATTACAAGGTAGGAGGGAGGAGAAGGCATCAGGACAGCTGGGCTTGACCAAGTCCTTACACACCAACAGACATTGCTGCTGATTGGTAAAGTGATACAGCCAAATCACTGATAAATAATCCCAAACAGGAAGTGGTCATACGTTGTTGCTTTAGCAACCGTGTCCAAACACAATGATGAAACGGGGTGTTATAATCAGGGAAAGGAAGCTGTGACTCATCCAGTGTATGAAGGCAGGGCTGTCCGGGCCCCGCACACGCTGCTATGCTGCCCGTCTGCTGGAAAGAACAAGTCTAGGACAGACAGTGCTCGGCATGTCAAGAACTCACATGTTGATAAAAAGGCACAAATCAAGAACAGACCAGTTTCCAGCACACACGTCGTTGCCACTATAAACACCAACTGCCTGGCACATTTTGGGGCAACCTTCATCCATCTGCACACAATGATAACTTGCATAAAATTCCCCCTGATCAAATGACAGACATGACAGAGGCGTTTTAAGCAGATGCAGAGGTTTTCCAGGTGGCCTAAATCAAATCCATCACACTCTGATGGAGCTCTGGACGCTGATGTGCTGTGCAGCACGCCAACTGAAAGATGGAGCAAGTTTTTGTTGCCAAGTTATCTGACCTGAAAGCAAGCTTTGAATGAGGCAATTTAAACACAACTGTGTCACAGCCTCAGACCCATTATTGTAATGCATGGGGGGAAGATGTTACAGCAGAATCTGAAAATGTTTCCATCTGGTTCAGAGGACCCAGCTGCTTATTATTTTCCATGTGTCAGTTGGCGTAGTCTTTATTGGGACTTTGCAATTTGACTCCTGCCGAGAGCCAAGATTGTGCGGCCCAATCCAATTCTGGATCACTGGTGTATGCAATCTCTTAGAGTTAAAACTCAACTGTACGACTGAAAATGTTATAGCTCTCTGGGGGAGCTCCGTACGAGGCAGAGTGTGATGTATGCTTCCCTGGAAAACCGATGCAGAGCGAAACATAATATTAGCTGTATATCGGCATCTTTGTGGATTAATGTGCACAGCATGTCCAAAAGTAAACTGAATAAATACCATCAACTCCCCTCAGCGATGCAGGATCAGTCTTATGTTCTCGCCACATCATCTCAAATCGTACTCTCTTTTTAAATTTCTTTTCTCCAAAAATAAATATATGCCTATGTACAGGGATTTGAAATGGGTGGTGTTCTTTTCTCTCTCGTGTAATATCTGCAAGGCTGGGGGACGTGGTGCTCTTGAGATGCTCCACATACAGTGATTCCAACAATAAGACATTAAAGGCTTGATATGGATTCAAACGATATGGTTCTGTGAGGGTGAAATAGGGACCAGATGCAGACCAAGTGAGGAGTATGTTCCCAGAGTCACGTACTGTGGATGAGCTAACATTTGCTGTCGCGGCTCCACATTAAGCAGATCATAAATCTCTCCTGGCAAACGAATGACACTCCAAACTTAGAGTCCCAGAATGTAAATACACACATGATATTTAAAGCAATGAAGTGAAGACGATAAAAAAACAAAAACATGGTCCTGCTGGGTTTGATTATGCTGAAACAGAGGAGCTTTGCATTGGTAGCATTGAATTCTTTGCATGAACGACACCTTTGTTGACACTGAAGGCTTTAAAATACATTTTATATAAAGTATTGTAAAAACAAAATGAAATGAAATCAATGAAAAACATATTGAATGTGTGAGACCGATACTATGTTGACGACAGCGACTGACACACACACACACACTCACACTGATCAGCTTTGGCTGCAACATTCGGCTGAATTCCTGCCCGACAGAAAGGCCACTAAAAGCATGCTGCTTTCATTTTAAGTATCTGAGAACTGAACGTGTGAGCGGACTGCCTGCATGCAGACCTAATGGCAGCGTGAAGCAGCTCCTCCACGAGCCAGCCGCTTCCTCAGACAGCCTATCTCTTTGAAATGATCAATTAAAGGTTGAAGAAGCTAGCTATTTTAGCATTTTGATTTGCTTGTCCAATACCAGTAAGGTAATTTAAGGTGCTAGATGTCAGGCGGTTTGATGTGAATACGCTGGAGATTTAAGCAGTGGATGGAGGGTGAGTGCGATGGGGGAAAATAACTGCTCCTGTGGCTAGCAGGTCATGTTTGAGGGTCACTGCCTCCACAACACAATGGTCAGTAATGTGAGAGTGTTTCATCAACAGCTTGTCCCCTGGGAATAAAACAGCACTCCAAATGAAATACCTAATTGGAGCCAAAACGTATCTCTGCCTGACAAATGGAGGCAAAAACCTTTTGTCAATTTAATAGCTCTGAGGTCCTCTGATATGTCACGGGAAAAAAAAAAATGTGGCAGGAGAACCACACCGGACTGACGACTAGAATATTTCAACATCCAGGCGTCTCCGAGTGACGCAGGCAACGTGATGTGCAATAAACAATTTCAAAGGCAGACCCTGATGTCAGAATGGCACTGATGCGCTCAGCGTTAAAAATCTCTCTACGAGCACTCCTGTGAAATAACGCTGGTCACTAAAGACCTGCGATGGGCTGAAATTTTATTCCATTCCTCCCTGTAAGGATAGTGCTCCGAGGCCGTGCAGGAAGAAATAAATGGGCGAAACGAGTTTGGGTTAGAATGCAGCGTTCTGCTCCATTTCATCCAGAAATGTTCATTTCGCTCATTCCAACGGAGGGAAAATGTACTCCGCTCAAGCTTATGGTTGGATGAGCCAACTTTTCAAGGCTCTGTACACACAACACATGCACACACACATACACAAACACTTGCACGCACACACAGAAGAGTGAAAGTACAGAGAGTTTGAAGGGGAAAAAAAAAAAGATGATGAAAGAAAGTGGAAAAAAAAAAATATGAGAAAAGTACAACTGCTGTAGCGAGTATGAGAGGAAATTGGGATACGAAACGCGATGTTTTTCTAACTTATCTTTTCAATAACAGGGACGCAGATAGACCATTATAAAAGTCATATCAGCACATCAAGGAATGAGCCGGGGGAAGGACAGACAGGATGTGTTCAGGCTCAACGATGTGTCTTGATAGCTAGCAGATAATTTCAAGAAATAACGGCTGCACTGCTGTGAAAACCTTGTCAGGCCACTGTAATAACAGGCTGAACACGACTGTTTACCTTCCTGCCATGAGAACTAAAATATTAAACTGATGACGCTCTGATTTCAAACCTCTCAGAGAGGACAAAGGGTCAACAGTGACACCAGAGAGCTGACTTGTACAGAAATCAAATCAACTTCAGAACGGGGTTTCCTGGGCTATAGAGCAGGGTTTGGGAAGTCCAGTATTAGGTCCTGATGCAGACTGGGGGAGGGCGACCAGTAGGGTTAACGGTGGGTGGGGTTGCCAGGTTTGCATTCGCGGACGCCTTCCCTCTTCTACCGTCCTGCACATGTGCCGAGAGCGCAGGAGAGTCAATGTCGTCCTTGTTCACGTTGTACAAAAAAATATTCTATCCGAGAGTTCCCGTTGTCAGTAGTGTGTGCTGCGTGTTTGCACATTTGCAAAACATACAGTACTGTTTGGCATGTCCATCAGTTTGTGTACTCCTCTTTGTCTGTCTGTGTTTGCGGTTTTTGTTTGTGTTCGAACGCCATCTGCTTGTTTCCGATTCATCCCTTCCCGCGTCAAGTCCTGGCAGCAGCGGCGCTGTGGTCATTGGCAATGTGCTGAGTGGAAGACAGAGCTGTGTCGCTCCCCGTCCATCCGGCTGTAGTCCTACTACTCCGTCTACTCTCCACAGAGTCTCTCTCGTGCGCCTCCCCCTGCGTGGGGTCTCCCCCAAGGGGGCGCCGGTCCTGTCAGAGCCTCTCGATGTCCCTGTATTTCTTGCGGAGGATGGAGACCTGGTCCTTGAACAGGACGGGGTCCAGTCTCATCTGGGAGTGGACCAGCGGCATGGCGCCAAACCAGCTGGCGAACTTGTTCATGCAGGTTTGCCGCTGAGCAAAGTGGTCTGGATCGGCCCAGCGAGACGCCCTCGAAGACTGGAGGGGACGAAGGAGAGGGAAGACAAGGGAACAGTTTCAGATTCTTATCATCACAAGAATAACTCATAATTAAACTGACAGTTGAGCTGCTCTTACTAATCGTGAACCACAACCAATTTGTAAAAAAGTCATAATTTTACACATAAACATATTAAAATAAACATGATTCTCACATTAACCAGTACACTCACAATAAGGGTTGATCAGTGGACACAATAAGCTAAAATAATGCATAATCAGTTTGGAAAGTTAGCAATAACAAATTGGAATAAATGATCGAAATAAAGATTAAATACTTCACTAAAATAAATGAGCAGTTGTAATAATAACCTAAAAATAGATAAAAAGTTCAAATAATAGCTAAAAATTGATAAATTGTTGAAACAATGAGCAGAAATAGTTAAACATCAAAAATAATTAGCTTAACATGGATAAACAGTTGAAATAATTAGCCAAAACTTTTTCAACAATTAGCTAAAATAGCAATAGCAATACTTAGTTAAGATACATAATTGAAATAATGGCCTAAAAGTAGATTAAAAAAAATAAAAATGTGCAAAAAATTGATAAACCGTTAGTTAGTTAAAAATACTAAAATATTTAGCTTTATATTGATAAACAGCTGGAAAAGTCAGCGTGTCCCACTGAAGATCCACTAAAAAATCAGTAGTAACTAACATATTTGTAACATGACAGGACTGGATGAGGGGCTGCAGAGACGAAAACCGCTGCTTTATATAATTGGTGGGAAAGGGACATTCTCATTATGTGACAAGGACTGACAATAACAATCAGCCGCTTTCTTTGATTCAATCTGAGTCACGATTCAGACGCTGTGACAAGAGAAAACCATTAACCGAATGATGACTGACATTAATGTGACTCAATAAATCATCGGCTGGATCATGTTCTATATTTGGGCGACTGGAGCCAGACAGAAACTCTGACAAAGAAAGAAGTCGTGTCACTTTTTATGGCCCGTGTCTTTGTCTCGGCGCTGTACAGTAAGTGACTTGTGCTGTTTACCCACGGGTCATTCCAAAGGACTTAAAGAGAGTAATTCATGCTGCTCATAAAACAGCACGAGTTCGCTCCAGCTGAAAGGCCGCGACACGCTGATGAAGGGAAGAAAACAAAGCTGGCTGCAGCATGAATCACTACTTTAAAAAAAAAGGATAAAATCCAAGTGGATTGTATAACGTCTGAGTCCAAGATGGTTAGGAGTTCAATCATATCCTGTAATGAGTTTTTTCTTTAATGCCAACTCATTCTCTCAACTGGCAGCTGTCCTGTTTGGGTGCAACAGCTCTTTCAGAATAAGCACTGTACGCTAATGAGTCCAAATAAGAGAAACAGTACATTTAAAAATAGACACGGAGGGAGTCAGGAGAGCTCCTTACCTGTCCCATCATGGTCTCCTTGTACTGTTTCTTCTGTGTGACCTTGATGGGTGGCAGCTTGGTGACAGCGGAGACCAGGAAGTTCATCAGGATGTCCTCACAGTTGGCCAACTGGTCCACCATGCCCTTTAGACTAGTGGGTAAGTAGTTGGTGTACAGGTAGTGGTAATACCTGCAGCAGAGCACAGAGAGGAGTTTAGTTTAGTTAAAAACAGTGATGTGGCTATGTCACTCCCTGTGAGTACAGCATCTAAATGGAAAAAATCATTAGAAATGACAATCAAACCGGTTAATTTGACAGTATAATATATTGTACAGAACATTAACAAAATTTCCATCAAGAAAAATTTCATTAAAAGTCATTTAAATGTCCCAATAAGGTCATTGTGTAGGTTGTGTAGGAATGATCCAAAATATGCCATAAAATAAAAAAAACCCAAAACATATAATGTTCTATGAGAATGCTCCAAAAAAAGTCAGTGTTATGTCATAAAAAATGTATATAAAAAGTTATCAAATGTCATAAAAAGTCAAAGTTTAATATGTCAAAAATTAGTAAAAAAAACAAAAAACAAAAAACAAAGTATAAAAATGCCTTAAAAGTTACAACTTAATACGCAATAAAACTTACAAAAAGTCAACATAAAGTTTTTTTTGTTTTGTTTTTTTTACATAATGGCCCATAAAGTAGGAGTAGAAGTCGTATGCCCAAAAAATAGCAGTTTAATATTTCTTATAAAGAACAGCATCAAAAGACGAAAAGCAGTAGAGGATCATATCACAGTGCAGTCACACACACACACACACACACACACACACACACACACACACACACACACACACACACACACACACACACACACAGTGCCGTGTGTCTTCTGTGAAGCATCACACTGATCAGACTCGTCTGCCAGCTAACACAGGTGAGCTCTGCAGGATCGGCCCTGTGAAGGTGAATAATCCTTGAGCTGGCTCCAGAGCTGCATTCGTCTCAAAGAAACTGTGTCGACAACTTCATTTCGATGCATCACAAATTTCAGACACCTGAACGTTCCAGGCTGAAGCCTTTGGGTGAAACTCTGGAGTTCATCAGCAGCCTGATTGCTCGGCTCCTGGATGGATTGAATGACTGAGTTATTGAAAGTGATTAAGCGTTTGGCTGCAGTGATTGGCTGACTTCAGCTTAATGGACTGCTCCCATCACAGCTGAGTGAAGCCATATTAAAGCTGACAGGACTGTAGTAAAACGCAGCGCAGGAACTATGAAACGCCGTGTAGCAGACAAATTGACATTTTTTGGATAAAACATACCCAGTGTCAAAACACTGGTTTCCCGAGGCTGTGCAACACTGAACATCACACCTACTTTCATAATCTACAGATCACCGCTTCAAAGTGTTGCATCAAAAGAAAGACGACTGAACACTGGAGAGCAGAGTCGAGCATAGCTGTGATCCCAGCGTAGCACAAGGGGAGCAGAACAGAAGTGAAGGAGCATGAAAGGAAACGGCAGAGCGGAGTGAAGCAGCGAGCAGGTAAACAGCTGCACCAGAACCAGCCTTTCACAGATCTGAGCCCGGCCGCGTGGGGCGCGGGTGACTGTACCTGTGGTAGATGGCGGCCCCAGTCAGCACCATCGAATAATCGTTGGTCCACTTGGACGTGTAGCCCCAGCGCTCCTTGTTGCTGTCCCAGAAGTGGCTGCGAGCCGGGTAACCTACGATCCGCTCCGGGAAGCTCTGCCACACCGTGAAGGCAAAATCCACCTGGACGAACACAAACACAGACGTTAATGTGTGAAACAGAACAAGTTAACTAAAACATACGTCCTATGTTTTCAGTTAGCATCACTTACTAATACAGTTACTAATCCATTAAGAGTTATGATAAATCATTTCATTTTCAATGCCTTATTTATAAATCCTTTACATAAGTTTACTACATATCTTTCTGATTCTGATTTATCTATGATAGCATTCAACAATTATTAGAAATAAACGATGGGAATAACAGACCGCTGCTATGAATAACAGATGGCTGAAATGGACACAGTTCTGATACTGGACTCTGGAGGAAGCAATTACATTTTTCTCCATAAACTAAATCGGTTTTGTGAATGAGTTTTTTAAAGTAATACTGTAATAATCAGGATAATGAACAAGGAACAGATCATTATTGCAAAATAAACCGCTTCAGGGTAATTAAAGTCCCTGATTGAACAATAATAAGGACCTGTTTGCCGTGAATCATCACTTACATAAGCAATCAATGATACATTTGACACATTTTTTTCTTTAACGCATGAAATATTTTCTTTCAAACGTTGGGAAATTCAATCTGTTGAGATTCATTCTGTGCTACAGTAGGCTACACATTGTAGGAAAAAACAAAGATGTAAAGAAAGAGACAACGGGGAGAAGTAACAAAGGAAGTGCACGCTCAAACACACCATGGTGAAAATACAACAGAGGCAAAACCTCATCAAACACAAAGCAGTCTCTCCTAAGCAGCTGCCTGCAGCCAACTTCTGTGGCGGCGATCAAAGCGTTCAATCAAATAATTAGATGAAAACATCAAAAAGGCCTCAGCTGCTCCACAAACAGCCCGTTCTGCATTACACCGCACATTACCGCTGAGAGAGGGCTTATATTCATGAACACTTATGTCAAAAATCCACCATAAAACTCAATACACATCATTTTTATCATCTCTTCCTGCTTGAGTTTGTGCTTGTGAACGAATCCCGGAGGAAAAGAAGAAGAGCGCCGACGTTGCTTTGCTCCTGCTTTCAGTGCAGGGAAAGATGGCTGAATGATGGCAGTCACAGGGAAAATGTTTTGAGGGTAGAACCGGTTTGAAAAAGAGGGATTGTTGGGAAAAAACAGGGAATATCATTGCTAGTTTGTTTTTGTGAAGGACGAAACTGCTTCACTTAAAGGTGGAGCAGAAGAAGAGGATTGTCTGGCTTGAGATTTGCTCTTTCTGAGGCTAATTTGGAGGGACGAGGAGTGGGAACAGTGTTTGGAAATCCATGATGTATTTTGCCTGAATTTCTTCCTTTAAACTTCCACTGGCATTGATGTTTCTAAAACTTATTGTTTGTGTTCCCGATCCAACTGTGTTCATGGGAGGAACACGGGTCGATTGGTTTTTTGGGGCTGGATTTCCTCCTCGGTGCCAGCTCTGCCTTGCCATCTTGATCCTCCGCATAAACAGCCTTTATGAGATCTAATTCTACACTGTTCAAAGCAGCATCTGGCTTCCCATGGTGCCGCGCCAAAACATGTCCCCGGGAAAAACAGGAACAGTCCCGACAGCATGTGGAACAAAAATGCCCATAACAGTGCCGCGCTCGGATGGGGGATTCTGGAGGTGCGGCGTGATTAGAGGCGCCGAAAAACGCAGTGGAAGACGGAAAAGGAGGAGGAAGAAAAAAAGTTCGAGCACTGGGGGTAAAAGTTAGAGTAGTTTAAGCGACTTAAGAACCGAGCTGCAGAGCGATAACTGGAAAACACCAGGGACAAACAGAAAGAGATAAAAAATAAAAAATAAAAAAAACTGAGAGAAAATGCAATCAGAGAGTTGCTTTTGGGACACTGAGAGTCTGGATCTTTGTTTGGTCTCAGGAGGAACAAACTATCGAGACAGATAGAAAGAGAGAAAGAGTTTTCTATTCTACTCTATTTTATTATACTGCAAGATACCTCAGTGGTGGACAACACCGTGTCTTCATCCAGGCTGAGGACAGCATCGGTCACGATGGTCTCGTAGGGCAGGAAGCGACTGCTCATCACCTGCAGAGGGAAACACAAAGGGTTAAAGACGCTAAATCATTGGAGGGAGAACAGCATGAATAAGTGATCGTTCGGATGCCTGGAAGAGACAAACATAGCTGTGGAAGATGTCAGTAAAGAAGAGTAAAACTCCTTTTGTTCTCCCCGTTTACATTCAGCTGCATGTTTTTCTTTATTTGCAATGCAGAGGTGTGTATTCACACAGATGACAGCTACCATTGAAACATTAATAGCTCCATGTCATCCTAAATAATTGCTGGTTGTTCTGAGGGTTTTGTTCCAAACATGAAGTATGTTATCCACCCTCTGGGAATTAGAACAATATATCAGTTTTGATTCTCACATAGCAGGATTTTTCTAGCCAACAGTGGCCATCATTTTCAGATGAAAACATCAATCCAACCAATTTTCAGCCAACGGGGTCCCTTTTCCACCAATATGGGACACGACTGGTCCAGTTTAAGGCCTAGTTTGAACCAATGGGAGTTGATACTGACTGCATCAGTGGGTGTGTCATCGTCTGCAGGTTGGAAAGAGGAAGCAACGATGGAGAAGATGAAACAAATCATCGGAGATAAAGAACATCCAGTGGTGTCACTACTATTTGGTCCAACAAATACCCATGATGACTGAACAAAATCTTACTAATTATCAATATGATCCCCAATATGCTGCTATTTCACTGCTGCTTCTACTAAGTGGAACCAGTTCAAAAAACGGAGCTGATCTGGTGGATGTGCTGAGCTAATCTTTGGTCTCAACCATTCTCAGGTATTGGTAAAAGCCTAGATGAACTTCTCCCTAGCTATTTTCCACTGATCTGCCCATAAAGAAACTAATGATGTCTTCAAACAGTAGGCCTCAAAGTCCAAAAATCCAAAGCTTTTCAGTTTATTATCATGTCCAATGAAGAAAAGTATCAAAAAAGAAAAAGAAGAATTAAACAAGCAACTGTTTGGCTTTTAGTTCCTTAAAAATAAAAAAAAACTCCATCATAGTTGTGTCTTTTCCAGCTTCCCTGGAATCTAATTCTTTCAGTCACTACCCAAAGCCTGTGAGGTTTAAATCAGATCCAGCAGCAGAGCTTCACCTTGAGATAAATCTAAGAGTAAAAAAAAGTCTTTCTGCTTCAAATATCTACTGTATACATATTTAATGACTCCTTAGGAATTCATGGGAGACAGCAAGCCATCACATCAACAAACAGCAGCGCACGGAGAAGAAGAGAAAAGCCAATATCCTACGCTTTACTGCACGCCGCCGCCCATTGTTTTCAACAGTGATAGAGTGCTGATACAAGTTTCCATTACTGCTGCGGGGTCGTCTTTCTCTTTCAAATCAATAACACATAAACGCAGGCGGACGGATACGGCACGAGGCATGTGTCCTACATATGGCACAAATTTACCTCTCCCATCCACCGCTGTCGGAAAAACCAAGCGCATATATTTAACGGCGAATAAAAACCAAACTGTGTAATACACGACAGTCCTTGAATATTTACTGGAAGCAGAGTGATGGCGGCCAGGGCCTGGTGGGTGGATGGAGAGACCAACATCTTGAGGGTATTTAGACGGGAAGTCTTTTGCTCTGATGAAAAGCACTCGCATGAGAAAACAGCAGCTTCTCGTTCAGGAAGTGTGTGTGTGTTTGTGTGGAAACTGGATGTGTGCTCGAACTCAAACAACCTCCCACACAAACAAGAAACAGCTCACAATACACAGTATACATGCACACTAACAGCCTGTTATTCAGTTATTCAGCACAGCTCTGAAGGTCAGGCCTCCGCGTGAACACCAGTTCCTTTAAAAACGCCACCTGCACTAAAAAGCCATTACATTTACATTTAAGGAGAGTCAGTGTTGACCTATTTTCCATAAACACCGGCGTTGTCTACCTGCTGCGCTCCAGCACACTGACCCCACTCTCAACAGGTCAGCAGCAAACACACACACACACACTTTACCGTCGGGCTGTGTGAAGACTGTTCGCCATTATAGCGCCGCAACTAATGATCACTTTTATTATCGACCCGCGTTTCAGTATACAGAATGTCATAGAAACCTGAATAAACACCCAAGGTGATGTTTTCAGGCTGCTTATTAAATGTGACACACAACCACGAACTCAATTTGACAATTACATTAAGTATCAAATCAAAAGGGGAGTCAAGAAGAGGAATATCACAAACACCTGACAGAGCAACATCAGTAAGTGATTAGAAAACATCGGCGGCTTTCTGTTGCATGATTTGGTTTGCTGTGCACCTGTCCACCAGGTGTTCATTAGAAAACACTTAGTTTACATGATGCAGACGAGAGAAAACGGTGCATGTTCAGAGTAGAAAAGCTTGAAACAGATTTATTAATGAGGATTGTCGTCTGTTATGATTCATAAATGAAAGAAACATTTCATTATTTTGCACTTCTTTTCTTTCAGTATGATAAAAACCAGATATTATTTACAATTGTACCATTATAAATAAGTACAATACAACTTACAGGCAACATAATAAGGAAAACCCTGACCTGAAGACATTTTGGCATTGTTCGAGCATTGTCAGACAGTCGTTGGTGTCATATTTTAATCACTTTGGCCTCATTTTTTAGGACAATATACAACTTCTGCAACTCAACAGAACAAGCACAATTATGGCTTTAAGTAGTGAGAAAAATCTATTGTAAATCTTGTCCTCTCCTCTCCAATCTGTGTAAACAACCTGCGGTTCTGTTCCAGTTTCACTGAATTTTTGTCATGTGACTGTTGGTCTGAAGAAAGTCATGTCAAAGTTTTTTTTTGCAGGATCTGACGAATGCAAACAGTTTATGTTTTGGTGAAATTTTATATGGTAATAAAGACATTTTGATGAAGTCCCAATTTTAAGCTTAGATTTGTGGGTTCTTCACACATCATTGATTCATGGATTGTTTCTAAAAAAATCATTTCTGTTTGAACAGGTTTTTGCTGTGACAAACATTAGAATTTTGGCAATCTAAACAAAACAAAAACCTTTTAAAACTGCTGGCGTTGTGAATCAGACTGCTTTAAATGATACAACTATTTTTCAGGCCTGAGGGTACACTGGAATACATGGGACAATTATTTTTTGGGGTTTATTTTTAATTTTTTTTTATGAGCTCGAAAAATACACAAAACATACAATTGTTACGGTGGTGAAAATGTAGAAAGGCATGAAAATACCCCTATAAAAAAACAGTTTTAGGAGCTTAAATTGGGAGGAAAATGCATAAAACATGGATTTGATGCTTCATTTTACATGTTAAATTCCCCTCATTCCCTGCTCCCTCCATCTCACACAGCTCAGCCTCCATGGCGCTGCAGGGGCTCGGTCAGGTCGCCCTCTCCCCCCAAAACCCTCCAGAGGCAACAACAGCAAGCGAGAGTTTGGACTGTCACTCATATCTTAACAGGGCGAAGGAGCTGAAGTGTGTGAGCGACAGTTGTTATATTTACAGGACGGAGAAAATGAGGGTTGAGAGGGAGGAGGAGATGAGGCACCTCCCTCTCATTTCTAGTGTCATGATTACGCCTTAGCGTCCTGCGGGCATATCCAAGGAAACAAAACAATCCCATTTTGCCGCTTGTTTTCCAGCAGAACGTCTCAGAGAGAATTCCAGCGGAGGCGACGTGGAGACAGAACAACATAGGAGACAAACAGCGAGAAAAAGGGCAGAATAAACCAAAAGAGCAAGTATGAGAGGGCTGGTGTTTCCAACCCCCGGATGGTTTGTAATGTTAGAAGTGCGACATACTAGCCTGGGGCTTCTTGGTGCGCTCCAGGAATGTGAGCTCTTACTGCAGGAATCTGCCTCCAGCACTTCACCTCCTCTCTGAAGGACAGCAGCAGAGGAGGGAGACGCAGCGAGGAGAGAGGAGGACCACCAGTTTGTGTAAACCATATTAAGCGCTGCTGGGATTCTCACACGGCTTAAACCAACAGTCATAAAGCAGCTTTTTGGCCGCCGTGCCGGAGAGGCAGAGCGGCCGACAGAGGGACGGACAGAGGGAGGGAGAGCGGGAACACGGTTTAAGGATAACTCTGGTTTTATTTCATGTTTTTCTAGCAGTCAGCAAATCCCAGACCAGACAGGACCAGAACCAAGAACGCCATCATGTCTGAAAAAAAGCTTAGTCATTCCCCAAAACAGATGGACACTGTAGTATCTTTGTTTTTTTTTAGCAAACTTGAGTGACTTGAGATGTTTTTTCAGCTGTAGATTAATACAGCTAAACACATTTGGTGTGTTAGTGAGAATCCATTTCTTTTCATTATAAGTTTTCTAAAATTTGCAAAGCAGTGAGTCACATATTGTTTATTTATTGTGTAGTGGTTCAAGAAGAAGAAGAAAAAGATGAAGGCGGGAGGACCTGTTGCAAGAAATATGTATTTTTTTTGTTTTTTTATAAAATAGAATGAACGGTATGACGGGAGATGGAAAAAATATAAAAAAGGAAATAAAATAAATATAAAAATATATATCTTTATATGTGTTATGGTTGTTTATATGGTTAATTTTGAAATCCAAGAGTCCCATTATTAGTTAGTAAAATGAGTAAAGCACATTCTGTTTACTGTGAACTTTTACTAGAACAAGATGAAGATAAAAGTTCATATATAGATAGATATATATATGTGTGTCCTCTGTGTTTCTTCACCTTAAAAGGATCCAGCTTGTTAACTCCTGGCAGTGTTGAAGCTTTGAATCAGAATTTAATCCTCATGTAAGAAAATAAAATATACAGAAAATTAAAATTGAGCTCCTGACAGAAGAATTGAATTGTATGACATCTAAATAATTTTAAAAATGAAGGAGGATACGGGGCATTGATGGAGCTTAGACTGTTGTTGACCTCACTCTGTGTAAAATTCTGGCATCCCTACGGAGAGTATGACAGAACAAGAAAATAAAGGGAAGAAAAGGGACGAGGAAGCAGCGACACAGACGAGCAAAAGAAGATGAGAGCAGGACAAAGTGACAAAGAGCGAAAAATGGAGCGATCTGTGAGTGAGGAAAGGGATGAAAGAGAAAAAAGGCTAAAGGGATGAAAAAGTCTGTCTCTCTCTTCCTCTGTGGGGTGGAGGAACACAGCTTGGCTCGCCACAGTAAACACAGAGCGCGCCACAACCACAACAAACCACAGGCAGCCTGGCACGCACACACACACACACAC
>JAOWBC010000539.1:4979558-4989796 GCA_028566105.1 Hypoplectrus providencianus | reverse complement strand
GGGTTGATTTGGGGGGGGTGGGGGGGACTCGGCGCGGCTGAACCGTGGCGGGAGGAATTGGCCTCGCTGCAGAGGTAGCACCAGTAGCAATGCTGACTCAAAACCCAATGATGGACGGGCTGGTGTGTCAGCAGACTAATACAAACATCCGTCAAAGGCCCATTCCTCCACTCCACTCACCGTGACGCACGGAGCAGGGCAGTAGATCAGGGGCGGAGGCCATATTTCACACCAGAAAAATCCAGAGCCTCAAAAACTACTAAAAAATCTGTTCAAAAGAAGTGAACAACAGCGAAGAAACTTTTCTCACAACCTTTATGGATCAGCTCACTGCTACAGAGGTGTGTAAGTGTAACAGCTTTGTACAGTTTATGGTGCCGCTATGTGTGTGTGTGTGTGTGTGTGTTACTGACCCAGTGTGGCGTAGTAGAAGGGGAAGTCCCCCAGGTATCCGGAGTACTGTGGCAGGGCGAACAGTCCCCCGGGGTGGCTGTTCCACATCAGGCTGCTCCTGGAGCCGTGCTCCAACACGCGGTCCTGGATGATCTGCACACAGACGCAGCAGCAAGAAAACACACGTTAGGCAACAAACACGCACTTGAAAATTATTATCTTTAATTTGCATTTGGTATCAAGGTTGTTTCAAACAGTATTTCAATTAAAAACATTGTTTATTCCCCTCCAGATGAACTTGTTAACTGCAAATTACTGTTTGCTAAATTATAAATAGGATGATGTGACAAAAAGGACAACTAATTATGGGAAATATGAAAATGAACTTCTTTCTGTTTGCCAATACTGTACCTCGGTTTCTTTGTTATTGTAATTCTGTTTCTGCAACTTCGCTAAGGCAACTATTCCTGTCTGTCCTCAAAAACGATGCCTGCTGTTGATGAAGTTTTTTTTTTTTTTCATTTCTGATCCAAGGACAGTTTTTTTAATTTCTCCTATTTTGAGCCAATGATCTAAGGATGCATTCACACCAATCAGGCATTGCTGCGAAAGTCAGAACTGCAGGAAGACGAAATAAGAACCTTGTTTAGCATGTAGCATTGTAGCATTTAGCTGCCAATAGCATGACAAAGAGCTTCTTTTCGGATAAGTTGCTAAATTTGCTAGCCCAACGTTGCATCTTAGTCTCCCAAGGAAACTGAGCAAACCTAACTGTTGTTCAAATCCACAGAGTTCCTTTAATATTTGTTTGTTTTACTGAACTATTATGAGGCTATAATAAAGACACTTTCCAAAAGTGCAGCATGTTGATTCAAAAAGAAAAGTATTTAAGAGGAGGCACAAGACATACACAATATTAATAAAGGAAAAAAGTTGGATCTGACATTGAAGCGTTTCAGAGTGGACTTTTCAAAGGACTTTTCAAAGATCTTTGTTGCTTTGACAGCCACAGAGAAATTAAAGGACACCCTGACTGCTGCACCGATCAATTCATGTCATTTTAATTACAGCAGGGTCTCTGTATTCTTCAGGCCAACCTGCTGCTTGTGAGGCGGCCCGTTCGCTTTGACACGTTCACCACAAACACCGCTTTAAATAACATTCCACTCAGATCTCAGAGGTCTCATAAAAATCTCAACTATTTGTGCCGATAAAGGAACATTTGCCTTTTAGATTACTGCGGGTGAAATATTAAGGATTTGATCAATGAGCCCTGTAATCACACCTATAAAACATTTCACACAGCGAAATGAGTTTTTACACACAAAAACGCAGAGAAGCAGATAGTCGTAAATGTGAATGAATATCAACACGGCTAATGTTCCAACTTCCAATAAGCCCATTTCAATTCGGAGGGATATTCAGAGAATTATTCAAAACCCACTCTGTGAATTAGAGCAGGTGGAATTCTGTTAGAAAAGTGAGTCTGCGGGCGTCAGATGAAAGTTAGAAAGCTGGCTAAGCTGTCCAAACGTTTGCCTTGTATCACCTCAATAGCAGCTATTGATCGTGTCAAGAGTGAATCGCTGTGGCACAAAGCTGAGCTGAAAGAAATCGCTGGTATTGTGTAATATTTCCTTCACAGTCAAACAGAACTGAGGTCTTTTTTATGTGTGTGTGTGTGTGTGTGTGTGTGAGCAGATCAGCAAGTCAAAGGCATCTGTGCCGGTCAGTCACACAGACAGAGGCCATCTGAGCGGATAAAGAAGAGCCGAGCGCGGACACAGTCATCAGCTGTATTTAAGCAGCAGTCAGTCAGTGCTGGCCCGATCCTTTCTGCGCCCAAATAGAGCAGTCAGTCAAACGGTCAGACGTGAGAACGGACACTATTTTCCCCAGCTGCAGCTCGCCACCGGCCCCCGCTGAGCAGTCAGGCCAAGGAGAGATATTGCTGCTGTGCCCTTGAGCCATGCTAAATTGCTGCAGTAAAACAGACACAGGTTTGCGGCTTTGTTTTACGGCCGCGATTGAATCGGGAGTTGACGGCTGCTCAGAGGGATGGATGTATAGAAAAGGAGGCGGGGAGGGGAGGGGAGGGGGCCGAGCAGCTGATAGCTTCCCCAATTGTAAAAAAGTTAATAATATAGCCGGAGGGGGGTTACTGTAATAATATTGACAAAGCCAACATAAAAATTCATCACAAGGAGGCGGGGTGTGAAAAAAAACAAAACAGCGCTGGGTGAGTTTTTTCTACTTTGCCTAGCTTTGTCCCAGAGGGCAGTCGATAACCATTTGCCTCAGCCGAACAGATTAACTCGAAATCCGTTAACTTCTCTATAAAAACACTGCCTGCCACCTTAAAAACCCCGAGCCCTTACACCTTATGAGGGGCAATTTTGCTCGCTTGGCTGCAGCTCCTCCCCCGTCGGCAGCCCTCAGTCGGGACATGATGGACGACTCAATCTCACCTCCGAACAGCCACAATCAACCAATTAGAGCATGATAGATAAATCCTGCCTCTGCGGGAGCACACTGTGAGCTCGCCTTTAATAGGTGACTTTAATAGGTGTACCCGCCGCAGCACACACCCCGGCTATATTGACCTTGTGATTGGTCGAAACGCGGCCGCTTCCTGACAGGAAACACCGAATGATAGGCTGAACTCGTGTTTCCTGCCTGCACACACACACACACAAACACACACACACAGACAGACAGACACACGGCTTGGAAGTCAATAAAAAGCAAGTGAATGTGTGTGAGGAGATTCAATCCGTCAAGATATCGAAGGAGTGTGTGCATGCTTTGGGTGTGTGTGTGTATCATCACAGATCTGCAGTGAGGAGGAGGAGGAGGAGGAGGCTCGACAGGATGAATAAACCATGTCGCTCGTTATCTCCGGGGCTGCCACGGCAACGCCATTTACATATGTCACCCCTTCTCCTCTTCGCCCTTTCTCCCACCACTCTCCTCTTGCCTTTTTTACAGGACAGTCAGTCAGGATTAGGCGTTTAGCCCCTCCGCTGTACGCAACACACACACACACACACACACACACACACAGACACTTGCAAACACACACTGAGTCACAAGCTTTTCGCCGTGTCACCTTGCTCTTTAGTGCAGAGTGACAACATGTCAGCAAGGTTGTGCCTGGGTGGTGCCACGTGTATCTGGCCTGACGCACCTCGACATATGGAGATGTGTTTCTGACTCAGTGTGTGTGTGTGTGTGTGTGTGTGTGTGTGTGTGTGTGTGTGTGTGTGTGTGTGTGTGTGTGTGTGTGATAGCGCGCGGTGAGACAGGGCGAGATAACAAACAGACCAGAGATGTAGAGCTGGCTGAAAATCTGACACACTCTAGATACTGAAGCCACAACATGTCGCCTGCCGTGTGTGTGTGTGTGTGTGTGAAAGTTAAATTCAGATGTAAGATTTGGGAGGTTATACTGGAAGATTGTAGCGTTGAGGGGGATCTCGCTCCGAGGCTTTAGGGACGCGGTACGGGAGGAAATTAAATGCGTGATGGGATACTTGGGAGAAGGAGGAGGCGGGAAGAAGAAGACATTTGTAGCCAGAGTAGGAAGCGAGTGGTAAGCCCAGGTGTTAGCCCTGCATCCATAAACAACTTGTTTAAACTGAATAATGAAGGTGGGGGATTGGATGGATGAAGAGTTTTCCCAGGCACTACTTTTTTTCCCCCAAACTAGACTAGACAAAGTGGAGGTGCATGACAACACAAGGTCGCAGGAAGGAGGAAAGGAAGGAAGGAAGGAAGGAAAGGAAGGATGTAAGTGTTTCTCCATTAAAATGTGTCTTTTGGGTGTAAATCACTTCTTGTTTTATTCTGTAGCAAAAGCAGCAGCAGCTGTGGTCCACATGGATTGGATGGATTCCAACACCGACCAGATTTCATGTTGCTAAATAAAAGTTTATATCTGTCCTTTAAAACTTGTCAAAACAGGAATACTACAAACTAGCCTCCAGCTGAGCAAAGGTCTGATAACACTCGGGCCACTTTCCCTCTGCTATACTCACAGCTAATATAATTATTATATTTATCATCTTTACAGTCAAAGTGCTGTTACTGCTCCCTCCTCCTCTCTTAGTTTCTGTTTATTGTAATTTATTTATGTTGATCTGCTCTTTAAACACTATCTGTTATACGTCTGTGAAGATTATTACGTGTTGTCTTCTTCCTTTTATTTTGTTGCGGGGGTGGAAAGTGGAGTTTCCTTATCTGATTCAGGAGTCAAAGGACAGAGGGCGTCAAATGCTGCATAGATTTATGATATGTAAATAAAGCGGGAAAAAAAACCTACGAGTCCTCGGATTAAAGTTATTTTTTACATGAGTCGTGTTTCTATTAAAGTTCAGTAGAATTTAAAGCAAAACTGTTTAATGTTGCATGAAAGAAAATTAGGGACGTTTCCATCGAAGAGATAAAAATGAGAGAGAAAAAAAACAATAGAAAAAGGAGGTTGGTAATCACACAACTTAGACACCCACAAGAGAAAACAGGGGAAATGCAGAGAAGACTTCAGGAAGACACCCACAGTGGAAACAGCTGATCAGTCATGTTAGTTATATGTTCGTTATGTGAGAACTTAAACAGGAAAAAGCATCTCCTGTTTGAACTATTTTTAGAAAAAGAGAAAAGCGCAGCCTCTTTCTTTCTCTTTATCTTGCTAACCACTTTGCAGCTGTAATACTGTGTGGGACTAATAAAGGAAAACTTATCTGTTGATATATACCTTATACTACATAAACTGCTGCTATATGAATGCAGGTTTTCTCATCTTTCAACAGCACTATTACACAAACTGTGCAATGTATTGTAAAATGTGGAGATTCAAGTGTCAGAGAAACATAAAAACAGAGTCCCAATTTAAAAGCAATACCTTCCTTTGCCACTTTGGGTAAAACAAGAAGCAGCTTGTGACAAATTCTCTGTGCTGAAAAATCCTTTTAGCTCTCTGTAAACAACACTGTCCACGCTTGTGTTTTTCCTCTAGCCTCGTACCACAGAGACCAGAGAGGGGCCTGAGAATAAAGTGGGGATTGCAGTGGAGTCTGCTGAGACACTGCAGCTTTCTGACAGAGAGATTGATGAGGAGGAGGGCAGGGAGGCAGCGTGTCGGTGTGCATGCGTGTCCCGGATCCTCACCTCCAGTGTGGTCAGCACTATCTTTTCCACGGAGGAGAAGTACGCCTCCCAGAGGAACTGAGTCTGCTGTCGGAGGGACAGGATCTTATCCTGGTGGATGGAGCGCACCGTGGTCGGGATCTGCGGAGACAAACAGCCGTCAGTCAGCACTCGCGGTGCTGATGTGGGACCTGCACTGTGGTGATGGGAAGATTAAAATGGGTCCCAGAGACACACTCAGGAAATTCTCATCAACAGATAAAGAGCATTAAGGTGGAGGAGAAGTTGAGAACTGTGGGGTGAAGCAGATATTACAAGTTTCCTGAGAAGTTTTTTTTTTTTTGTTGGTCTGCCCTTATTATGTATTAATAATTCATTACTGGACTTTAGAGATGAAATTAGCTCCAGGCTAGCTGTCCCCTTGTTTTTACTCCCATGCTAAGCTAGGCTAACCCACTGCTAGCCATGTACTTAACAGACTGACATGAGAACTGTGTCAGTCTTCTCATGTCTCGACAAGAAACACATTTCCCAAAATATCAAACATTTGCTTGAAGGTCAGGCTAAAGCTCCGTCTGCCAAGTCGACCAAAGTCTGAGTGCAGCAGGCAAAGGGTGCTGTTTAGAGAGGGTCGAGTGCTAGAGAGGAATAGTATTAACAGACATAAAGTTAAAGGAATAACACACAGTCACAAAGGAGTTTACAAAGAAATAACCACAGCAACTATTAGTCATCAAACAGTTTTATGGAAGAAAAGCTAAAATGCTGCAGCGGCTTTGTGCTTTTATTCACAGAGCCATGTAGTTTAATCTGTATGTGAGTTTATTTGTCATACTAAAGAGGGAATAATGGAAAATAAACACTTTTTATCCACTCTTTTTTGTAAATGCTGCCATTTCATGCTAACTGGGGACACTTTTATTGAGGAAGTAAATACACTGTATGTTGAAGAGATTTCCCTGGTTCAAACAGAAAGTGAATTCTTTGAATATACAGGGAAGGCAATGCATATTTAGTGGAAAACATGTGTACTGTATGTTGCATGGATCTAATATATTGCTTTAAAATACATAACTCACATATATCAAGCATGTGTGAGGCACAATTCTGCTGCACAGAGTTATAAAAACTCAATGTCAAACAATATTATTACACACTTCATTCACATTAAGATTTAATGGGCATATAATTACTTTTTCCCACCACGAAGTTCAAGCAATTCCAGCCAAATGCATTCGCTCATTGTATTTCTTTGCCCTCTCATACAACAATGTGAGGCTTTGAGTGGCGTTTTCAAGCAGTCAAGGACTTGAGATGCTGCTTGCATTTGTTGAGTTGTCAAACGCTCTAAACAAAGCAGGATTTCAGAGAGTGAAAGAGTGTGTGCTCAGGGTATCGACAGCCGGAGGAAAAAAGGTTTTGTTTCAGGTGTGGGACTTGCTGCCGGTGGCTCACAGAGCATGTGGTTTTGTCTCCGGGCCGTTACCTGCAGCAGGAGCCTCTCGTCGCCGATCACTGCGGCTGTGTTCCAGTCGATGATTTCGGAGAAAGGCAGCTCCCAACCGTTACTCAGCATCACCGGCACACACGCAGCCTGAAAAACACACACACACAGAGAGTCGGCGAGGGACACATGGACATGATCCTTTACAAACACAATCAGAGCGACAGCCTGCTTTGCTACATATCGATCCGGGTTATTAAAGCTGCAAAAAGTGTCTCTTTCCATATAAAAGCTGCAGTGTATTATAATTGATCAGTTTGTGTTTTTCTGTGACGCCTTGTGTTCATGCCAAAAATTCCTCATATGGCACAAAATTGCCTTTTCTTTGATTTCCAAGCTCCTTTGGAGTGAAGTGGTTATGTCGCCCATAAACTCACTCGTGAGTCTTGTAGCGGCCGAGTAGGAAAGTCACAACAATGATACACGCAGCAGAAGGCCCATCACTGTCTTTTATTGAAGCCAACTTTATCAGCTGCAGACTGGATGCTGTTTCAGAGCAGAAATACCATCAAAAGGCTGAACTTTAACAACTGAGAGGGAAAAGCAGCCGCCTCAGAGCCGTCACACTACACACTCCATCACAACCAAATCTTCTGTGGACTGTAAATACGACTGGACGATTAATTACATTTTATTTTTATTAAAATTTAGTCCTCCAACATTTATGAAAACAAGATAACAGAGATTAAGAATTATTTGTTCTGCAAAGGATTTTAAGCAGTTTTCTGTAGGCTGTGGAAGAATTTATATATATATATATATATATATTCCTTTTAAGTGTATTTCATAAATGATTTCTTAATAATTTATTTATGTGTGTGTATTATTTGTTTTTCTGAATATACTAAAAGTATACTAAAAGTACACTTTTCAAAGGACAGGTTTTTCAATAAATAAAGTCATTGCCTAATTGTGTTAAATGATTGTGATTATGGTTTTTAGCATCATCAAGCAGCTGACAAACCTCTAAACTAGAGACTATTTTAAACTATTTATGGCAATGACAAAATTGCAGTATGTACTGAGCTGTACTAATTGACTTTTTGAAGGCAGCAGAATAAGCTGCAAACACAACAACGACGAATTATCACTTCATAAAGTTAATATAAATATATTCTCATCCTAACTTTATCTTTCTTCAATAGTTCTTTAGGGAAATATGTGTTTCTCTAGCGGCTAAACGCTCCACAATGTTCAACAGCTTCTGTTTAACCCAAAAAACAGCTGCCTGCTGCTGAAAACTATTAATGAGAGCAGTCGCAGTGAACACAAACGTTGAAGTTATCGGTCTTTGAACAAAACAATTAGCACTAAGATGCTAACACTCAGCAGAATCTGTTGATACTCTCAGTGGGTTCATCTTTTCCAACCCAATCAAATCGCAGTCATTTAACTCAATGTTGCTATAAAAAAAAATAGTGTAGCTTTAATTAAGAAAAAAAATAAAATCTGACCTCAAAAATAACCTAAACATTCATACATAATGCATGGATCATAGTCGCAAAACTTCAGATCAAACATGACTTTAAACACAGCGAAGCTTAGCAATCAGATAAACAGAAATAAGCTTGAAAATACAATCTAGATAAGCAGGCAGGCAGCATATAGTCACAGATAGAGAGGAATTGGGTATAACGATGACTGATATGAACATAATGAAAAAACTGCAGCCATTTGTTGGAGAGCAGATCACAAAGAATCCAACATTTTAGGACTTAAATAAACCCAAAACGTTTCTGCTGTAGCACTTGCAAACTCAAGCATGCACAGAAAGAATTTCTTAATTAAGTGCCTAATAGCTGTTCTGTTTCTGTTTTATTTGATTTCTTACATAAAATGTTTGAATCAATTCGGAGCCAGAAAATCAAAGAAACAAACCACATTTGGTCTGTTTGAGTTATTCTGACCACACTCAGTGCATGGACATATTCTCTTCCAGCTGCACCTGTTGACACATTAATATAAACAGTTACTTCAGGTGCTGGGAAGTTAATAACTCAAAGGAGGCGAGCAGGAGGAATGATAAAGAGAGGAGAAAGGGGAATTAAAAAAGATCAAAAGGCAGAAGAAAGTGGATAAATACACGTTTGAAAAAAAGATGAAAAGAGGGGAGGGAGTGAAGCTGAATGTGACCTTTGGCAAAGGAGTGGCAGAGGGATGGAGGGATGAGAGGAGAGCTAGAAGGAACAGCTGGTGCGTGTGTTTGCATGTGTGTGTGTGTGTGTGTGTGTGTTCGTGGTGGGAGTCTGATGTAATGACGGCCCTGTCACTCCCAGGTCATAAAGGTGTCAGCTAAACCAGAGCTGGCCCTCGGGCTCTGCTGCCGTCTCCTCAAAACACACACACACAGGGGCACACACACACAATCCCATGCATACAGATATATACACAGACACACAAACAACCCCCAGGTTCACACGCAAACACACACACACACACACACACAGAGTTGACCTCTATTAGCAATTGCTTTCTCATGCAAAGACCAAAGCCTGTAAATACTCTCACTCCGTCTTTCTGTAGACGGTGCGAGTCGATGGATGGAGTGAGTCAGACAAATGGAGAAAGGAGAGGAGAGGGCATATTTCCCTCCTGAGTGAAGTGTGTGTGTGTGTGTGTGTGTGTGTGTGTGTGTGTGTGTGTGTGTGTGTGTGTGTGTGTGGGGGGTGATAGTGAGATAAGCGCACTTATGTGGGTGCACTCTGTGGACGGTAAGGAGAGGTAAAGGACAGTGCAGTAGTAATGCGGAAGAGTGCAGTGCAGTTATAGAAATGGATGAACAGGAGAGAGAGAGAGACAGAGATGTGAAGTGTGTGGATTTCAAGAGGTTTGAGTGAAGTGCAGGTAAATGCAGGGCCAGTATAAGAAAATTACTCTAGATGGGAAGAATTTACCACACAGGTTTTTAAGGTGTTGCAGTACGGTAAGGTGTTGTGGTACATTATGTGCAGCAATTTTAAATTAATCTACACTCAACCTTGAGAAACTATTATACTTGAAAGTGCAAAAACCATATCTTTGTCATTTTCATATCCTACCTCACTCCAAAAACCTTTTATTTTGAAACTGGAGTGCATGCAAAACAGAGGAAAGGCATACATATTTGTATGTTTTTTGAGTTGTCCATCCATCCATCCATTTTCCGAACCGCTTTATCCAGGTAATCCCGGGTCACGGGGAGGCTGTGCCTATCTCA
>JAOWBC010000539.1:4884617-4907104 GCA_028566105.1 Hypoplectrus providencianus | reverse complement strand
GGGAGGGAGGGGGGAGGGGGGAGGGAATGGTACCACACATTCTCATTTTTCAACTCCTGTCTTTCACCCCCTCCTCCTCTCTCTCTCCAGCACTAAGTCATTTCTTTCTTGGCAACTGCCGGCTAAAAAGCTTTTCTCAATGAGAGACAGAGGGGATGCGGAGGGCTGGGACTTGTCTGTGGTCTCTCTGGGGGCTTTCGCAGGAAGCACTGTACCAGAGACGGAAGGAGATAGATTCCCGGACAAGCGGGGAACAATGGCGGTGACATGGCATAACTAATCGATATGAGAAAGCTCCACGTTGGGGGACGGGGGTCAGGGCTCTGGATGAGGCAGGCCCGGTCTCCCTCTCCCAGCCTGTTCCAGTCTCCCTCCCCGGTCCCATCGTCCCTCCACACCCTTCATTTCCTTTCCCAGCCTTTGAAATGTTAAACAATCAGGGCGCAGTCCACACCTCGGCTTTCCCTCCGAGACACCCGAGCTAATTTCCCCCTGGCACCAGGCTCGCTTTGCCCCGGCCATCCATCCACTCTCCCCTTCCAGGAAGCTGCTGCTGCTGATGGAGGGATAAGAGCTTAAAAAGCAGCAGCAGATTAGGGCGGCTCCCTAAAAAATGAATTGTGTTTTCAATCATTATTAATAGCAGAAGACTGGCAGCTTGACACAACTAAAACATTTGCTTTCATTTACAAAGAACTCATTAATTTTCGGCCCAATTAGATGATGCAATTAATCTGCACATGAAACGATGAAGCATCTTGTGCCTGAATATAAACTCTCACTGAAAGCTTTGTTTTAAATCTGTCATATCAAACTATTGGATCTGGTCAACAGCAGCTTTTTTTGAGAGAGAGAATACCACTTTTAGAAAGACTTTACTCTTACAGCAGAAATATTAGCCAAAGAGCCACTATTGAATGCCTACATTTTGGTAAATAAATTTAAAAAATATATTATACAATATATACATTACATATATGATATGTTTGTGCAAGTTGTCACACAGTTAAAAAATATATGTTTAGAAATCTATTGTTTCTAAATAAAAATTGGTATAAAACTAATTTTAACAAGAAATTAGAATTAAGCTTAACAGAAAATATTCAAATGATAAATGACCCTTAAATGGGTGAAACGATCTTATCTAGAGATGATAATCATGATATCAGAGCCATAGTTACAGGTGGAAGATCCTGTGAAACTGTTAATCTGTTACCCATTAATTGAAGTTGTACAGTGGGTTGGTTGGCATTGTGTTCTTGGGTTATTCCCACATTACCGCTCAGAATTCTCATCATAAAGCAATTTCCTCAGTAATTTCTGTCTTTTTTCTGTGAAGTATTGAAGCTCCACGGCTCCTTTCATGTTTCCACTGGGAGCGTCTTTCCCCAGCTCACCAATTCATGGCGCTTTCTCTACATCCACAATGCCAGGAATCATTCCAGGAGCTTTGGATCTCGACAAAAAATTCAAGATTTACTATTTTCAAATGTTCCAGGAAGTGTCAGGGTGCAGTCTGCAGCGTGAACGTGCATTTTACCGACTGTAAGCGAGCTCCAGCTGCCGCCACAATCGCAACAACTACAGCTGGAAGTTTTGTCGTAACGCGGCGCCAATGTTTAATGCTATTGATATTTAAATGACAGCTATGTAGCCGACTTCCTGACTCGTCTGAAAACAAGTGAGATAGAGAGAAAGCGTGGGCGAGAGAGAGGCAGCGAGTGAGATAAACAAAACTCAAACTTAATGTTCATTGCTAATTGCGTGGATCTATAGGAAAAACAAGCACACAGAACACTGTGAAGATCATCGGTGGAGAGGCAGGCGTCTGCTGCCTCTTTGGCATTTGACACGTCTACTTCCTACTGATTCAATTAGGCCGCCTGTTGTCTCCTCGTGCAGAAGTAACTTGTCAAACGGAGCTTTTTACGAGTATCAGTGGATTCTCTGAAGTTCTTGAGATGCAGTGGAAACAAATACAGAAATGTGCTTAAGTTCCTTCAGATGCTTTCACTACAAAGCTGGATTTCCGCTCGACAAATCCCCCTGGGAAAGGTTAAGACGGGAGACGGGAGGCCACGGTGCATTGGTGACATTTAACGATGATGCAGATGGGTTGTTAACGATTACAGCCACCAGCGCCTGATCTCAGTTTCTCATGGCCTCCACATAGATTTTGTCCCATTTGTGCAAAGCTCCATCCTGGCTGAAGGCGGTAGTGCTGTTCTTCATTACCGCGCGACGCCGCTCATATATCACAGCCTGCCCATCAGCAGCGCTCTTCTGAGAAATCCTTAATTAATATGGGCAGGGCGGGGGGGGTGTCTGGTTCAAGTCAAAAAACACCCCAGAGACAGAAAATGTGATGTGAACTGAGGTCCGGGCGACGCCGGGGTTAGCGCTGACCACATTGGTGAAAACAGCTGTTTGCCTGCGCTATGTTGTGGTTTTACACAAACACGGCCTCACACGCGTGCATATACATACATATTTATGCACGAGCACAGAGGCTGCCTGTTCCTGTGTGTGGGTCAGAGCCTCTGTGGTCTGGTGGGGTTCACTCACACACATGCTGTCTGTTTATGTTGCGCTCAGAGGCCTCCTGCGGTCTGCCTCGCTGCGGCCTCACTCAGGCTGCAGCTACAACACGTCCTCCATCCAAAACCATCTCTGTCCACAGCACAGGAGAAAATGATCTATGTCCGTATATGAAAATGCATATTACATGACCAATTCGAGTACACACGCTGGTGTAAGCAGGAAGCAGATTATCTAGTTTGGATAAAAATACATTACACATTTGCCAGTTAATCCCCTGACCCAAAGCTGCTTCATGGCATTTTTTGCTCTTTTTACATTTCGCTCACTGTGGGCTTTTATTTCACTGGAATATATAAAACACACAAGTCAGGCACCTCTATTCAATCAGGCAGCAACCAGAAAATGTCTTTTGTAATGAATAGTTTTTGCATGAAGCATAAAAAAGACAAAATGTGAAGTTAAAGTTAAATTTCTTTAGTACTTTTTTTATTTAAAGAGGGAATAAAATATTGCACTATTTGCATTTTTACAACCTCCCCTGTCCTCTCCCCTCTGGTCTGTGTAAACAGCAAGCAGTTCTGTCTGATTTCCAGTGAATATTTAACATACAACCATTCATAAACAATAGTAAACACATATATGAATCACTTGAATGTATAATGTGTAGCAAATGACTGCAAACCATAAAAAGAGAGGACAGCAGTGGTCAGGAAGGGTGAATAAAGTGAGGGAGCGGCAATTTTGAAAGCAAAGCAGTGAATTAGAGGAATTAAACATTTTCCGATTGTTTCACAGTGATAACGTTCCAAACACAAACAAAATCAGCCACAATTTGGTCAAACGGACACGCCGACTGAACACATGAGCACGCTGATGGAGGGCGATAAGGAGCAGGGAAACTCTGCAAAACACACCAGAGGGTAAAAATCACCAAACATTTGAGGCCGAGCTTTGTTTTGACTGATAACGTGGACTGTCTACGTCATTGTACACCGAAGTCACAGCTCGCCTCCAGACTGGTCGGCAACCGTGGAGGTTTGAAAAGAAAACGAGGTCAACAGTTTTGTTTTGTAAAAAAGTCATTGTTCTCGGGGGGGTTTGAAAACGGGGAAAAGTGGGTTAAAATGAAACCATATTGGTGTGTTTGTACGTCTCAATCTGCCATCACAGCACTCCAACACTCGCCATCTCCAACTTTTACCCAGACATCACTCCAAAATACATCTCCAGCCGCCTCCTTTCCACTGTCAAATCTCCCCTATTTCCTCTGAGCTGCAACATATTGATTGGACTCTAAAAGTATGTTGTGTTTGTGTTTGGGCTGCAGACGCGGAGATAACCGGGCTGTTGGTTGTGCCCAGGGTCAACAGCTCACAGTGTGTGGCTCCGTGTGCATGCAGCGCGTCCTTCTCGCCTCAATTTATTTCTCTCTCTCGCCTCAGCCCACTTTCTCACCCTGTTAATCTCTTTTTTTCCCACAATCTCCCCTGCTCTCTCTCTGCCTCTCTGTCGGCCTCCCAACTTTGTCTGGTGCGTCTCATTTTGCAGTCTATTGTTGGAAGCCAGTGAGTTTACGGGGGAGCCGGCCGGCCTGAAAACACAAGCGGGGGTCGGCGTGGTCGCAGCTGAGCGTGACGGATACAATAACCCCTGCAGCGGAAGCACCCATGTGCTAAATTACTGCCACAAATGTTCTTCCATCAGGCCACGGCGGGACCATCAGAGCCACTCAGCTATCTCAAGCCCTGACGCACTTTCCTTTTCCGTTACATAATTGCGCACTGACCAAGTGCGTCCAACAAGTCAAGCTCCACTTAAAGGTGGGATGAGGTCGATAGGAGGAGAACAAGGGAGAGGAGGGTTTAGACTCTCCATACACGCCAAAAGAAAACAAAGTCGGTCGCAGTTTGTGACTGTGGCGCTGCAAGCAAATACCTCTAAACATGGTGTCGCTAGGTCTGCTTGTCCCGCAAGATATGAATACTTAAACTATTCCAACTCTAAATAACACAAGTCTGCTAATAACGTGGTGTGTTGGGGTTCAAATGGAAAACATGTCGGCTCTTTTTGGTGGTAAAAATCAAGGTGATGGTCACACAATTAGTTTGAAATTGATTTTTTGAAGCCTTTTTGAACACACTTTGTTGTTTTCAACTACAAAAGTGAAGGATTTCTGTCATCGTATTTTAGTAAATTTCAAAAAAAACAAATAGAGCAAACAGAGGCAGCTGCTTGGGGAGCAGCATGGGAGAAACTGTTTTTCCAAGCGTACACAACTTTATTCAGTATTTTTCCTGCTTTCAGTTACAGGATTAATTTGTTTTGGAGACTAAGGTACCTCTACAGTTCATTCTGTTCCTGCTAAAAAACAACAACTTCTGAACATCTGGATATTAAGTTTTCAGAAACCCAGGCTGAGCTAACTTTAGCAGCACCTCTGTGACATCCTATGTCTCCCAATGAATCGGACAAGCACTCATTTTTAACGATAAAATGCTTTATTCTGTGTTTTTATCAGTTTGATTCACTTGGACCATGTGTTTTGGGAGAATCAGATCCTTGTAGGTAAAAACCTCCAGAACAAAGGACACTACGGGAATTGTTGCCAGGAGCAGCTGAATTACAGTGAAACCCCTTTGTTACTGTTTAAATTGGGAGAAAGTCAGCTACTGTTTTTAGCATATTTACACAAAGTTGGATTTAACTCTAAGGTTATTCAGTGATATGCACGTATAAGAACAGACCCCTGTCTTAAGTCCTGGAATTAATCAGTAAAGGGTAAGTCCTGTGTTTTTTCCTGCACTTAAATGAAATGATTTGCGTGAGAAAGTGCTGCAAACAACATGAGCAGTTTGTTTAGAAGAAAAGCCCATCAGCTGCCTCTCCGACGGCATTTCCCCTCCTCACTCTGTGATTTAAACTCGTTCACCTTCCTGCCGGCAGCCACAACACCTATTGTTTGCCAGGGCCGGCCACTTCACACCTCCCATTCACATCTCTGCAAACCCATCCATTCAGCTGAACCGCACCCATATCACAGTCACACTGGCTGGAAAAGACACACGACTGCCAGTGTCACATATCTGGTGGACAGAAATTCAAATGATATGGGTTTCTGAAGCTGGGGTCTATTTTTAGATGGAATATTTGTGGCTATAGTTAAAACGCTGCAGTGAAACGCAGCATGGAAATAAATGAGGAAGACAAAACATAATGCTGACGTTCAGGCTTTAATAAACACTGAGGTGGTGATTTCTATCGGCTGAACTGCCTTTAAATGTGACATTTGTGAGGTTCACAGTGAAAAGGTTACCACAGATACAGTAATCAGAGCACAGAGGACATTTCAGGTCATTTAAGGCCTTAACTGCTACTGAGGGTTTTAGTTTAGGCAGTTTACATTGGAGGAAATTATTCCAGATAAACCAAAGTAAAGGGCCGACCAAGCATGTCAATGATTATGGAAACTGACTGGTGTAGCTGCACCAGCGTTTGGATTCCCATCAAAATGTTGGCTCTACCTTCTTCTAAGTTTAGTAGAAATGAGGCCAGTATTTCTACCGTAATCGAAAAAAGATAAAAACCTAAAGATGTTCAATGTATTAATATGTGATGTAGAAAAGCAGAAAATCCTCCCATTTGACAACTGATTTAGTCGTTTTTCTTGATAAATTAGTTGCATGACAACTAATCAATGAATCAACCCAAACCCATTTTTCATATCTCTAACCCGGTTGGAGGACATGTCTCTAATGGACCAGTACAGTAACTAACATATGCACGGAGAAAAACAGCAAGACATTACCCATTTACGCTCTTAGGGACCGCTGATATGAGCTCTTGCTTATTGCCGTATTGATTCATAAATGGTCGATGTGCTCCTGCCTTTGATTGGCTATTAACTGATCCATTAACATGATGTATTCAGATGTTATAACAGCAGCTCGTTTGCAATGATGAAACTTTCTTGAAAAGGGAAACGTGCAGCCAAGGGGAAGAGCTCTCCGATCAGACGGGAAGTGCTTCACAACAACGAGGGATTTGACATAAAGGACGCACTGAGGTTCTCATGGACGGTTAAAAGGATCGTTCACATGGTTCAGTGAGCAGACACGAAGGCTCATAGATCCCCGCTGCATTTAGGGCCGGTGCATCATCACAGTCGCAAATAAGAGCATGAATTACCGCTGTGGCTGAGAGGAGGAGAAAGGAGGGGAGACTCATCCAGTGAGGAGCACAACACTCTTCCAAACTGTGGTGGGCGGCTGCCTGGACTCCAGCAGCAGTAACAGAGTCCAGCTGTGTTTGGCACAACCGACAGGCTTATTCATTTGCAGCCCAGATTTTCCAGCCTCTCTGTCTCCATGTTTGTTTTGTGTGTATGCACATGTGCACCCATCCATGCAGTAACACGCTGATAAGGAGTGACAGCCTGACACATGTGGCCTTGATAAGGTTATGTTGGGTAATGTTATCTGACAATCATTAACCGGATTGGCGGTTACTACAAAGTCTGATATGAGGAGGAGGGCATGCTTAAAGAGATAGTTGGGATGTTTAAAAGTGAGGTTGTACAAGGTACTGTAGTGTAAAAAAAAAAAAAAAAATCAATTTCACTTTAACAGTATGCTATTTTTAGAATATTTTAACGGCTTTACCTTGCTGTCACACAGCCTTTCTGTGCACTCCTTAAAGCTGTCAGACTCCTTTTCACAGAGACAGTTAGTTTAACGCTGAACACACGAGTTTCAGGTTTGTGCTCCAGCTGCCTCGATTGGTTAGTTTGTTTGTTAAATACAAACAAAGCCATTAAAGAACATTAAAGTCAAATTAACACAAACAAACTAACCAATCGAGGCAGCTGTAGACGAGCAACTCCTGCCTTCTTTGAGGTAAAATGACTGGGGTTTTTTTCAAAGGGGGCTGCTGGCTTTGATAATGTTATTGAATTGAGCCTTTTTATTAGATGGCTCAACATATTGTGCCGCTTCCCCTTTGCACAGCAGTACATAAGCTGAGTTTTTGTTTCAGTTCTCCTCCCTGCTTCCCAAAACCGCCCAGTGAAAATACAGTAAATTTATGAGACTCAATACAGAAATAAATCACATCCTGAATGTGAGAGTGCAGCATGTAAAATATTAATCACAATGAGACTAATGCACAGCTTCCTGAGTGCACCTTGACTTAACGCCATGTGAAGTGTGTTAAGATGTAGCGCGCCGCCGCTGGAGTGGGCAGGTGATGAGGACGGCTTTGAGGTGATTACCGGACAACACGGTTAGCGAACGCTGCTCTCAACTTTACACTCTAATTAGCTTGGAAAGGGAAGCTAATGCTAACTTGGCTTTGCCCATGCTCTACTAATATAGACAGAATGTAAACACTGACATTTTATCAAACAGCATATGTTATGTCTATTGACAGTTTTGACCCAGTCTTTCTGCCATATGCACTCAAGTCTAAAGCTAGCTAGCATAGGTGCTAACTCAACACTTCGTTCAGAACTTTGGGTCCTCACTGGGTCTGATAATGAGCTAAAGTAACATGTTTTATTTTATAAAGAAGACAAATGCAAATGCTCTGGCAAAGCAAGATAAAAAAAAAAAAAACAATTATGCTCATTTCATACTTTTAATTTGAATTTCTACTGGGACATGTCTACCAGCCTTTAAGCCCTGCCTGCAGAAAAAGCCCAGTTTGGGTCAGTGCTTTCCAGCCATTTAGCTCTCTGCAGACTGCAACACTCCTGATGGCTCGTTTAAAGGAAAAGTTTCTGAGTATGTTTTGTGTGCATGTCTCCACTGATTGAGCGTTTTATACTTTCACCGAATATATATTGGACATAGACCTGCTTTATCACCAAAAACCCATGAAAACCTCACAATTTACCATATGGAGACTTTACGGGGACATTCTGAGTCAACATGAACACTATGAGGGAGCTAACTTTTAGTTTATGGCTCAAAAGGAGGAAAAGAGATTGAGTTTCACACTGATGAAGTGGTTAAATGAGAAGGTGCAGAAGCTTTTTTACAGTGCGGACAGGCCTCAGACTCCCAACATGTAATAAAGATGATTGCGGCCTTTTTCTCTTCTGTGGACTTTCAGAGGGCAGCGTGCCCAGAGCAGGGACTCTGATCACAGCAGCTCAGAGCTGTTTGTAAGGTATCTGTCTGTACACAACACCAGTAATGCTCCATGTGCATGGTACATAAAACTAGAGTTAGAGTTAGACGCTCTACAAAGCTACATGGAGCTTTATAGAATATGTTTACATGGAAAACTCTTTTTTAAATCAAATGTGCACCACAGAAAAGATGTCAGCATCTGCTCCACAATAATAGTTTAATTACTTGTATTTAAAAAAACGCCTCCAAAGAGAGCTGATGCAGGGGGAGACGTCTTTATCGCCATGCAGCATCAACAAGGGAAAACAGACTTATCAAACCATGGAGAAATCCAAGATATGGAAGTTTTACAGACCAAGTTCATACAATAGATGTAATGAGAAAAGGATATTCTTAAGATTTTTCTGAGGCTGGAGATTTCCTGATTTATTTAGGGAGATTTAAAATGGAAAATGCAGAGCAGATCTGGCAGCAATGATGAAGCTACAGCAAACTCAGTAATGACAGAGCTCTTAGATCTACTTGCCTCAGCCGTCCCAAAAGATACGGCAGCTGGGAAATGCAAAGCAACGCATCTATTTTTTGGAGATGTAGTCCGTCTGTTCCTGTTCCCAAAAACCTCCCCTGTGTCGTCCTCTAAAAAGCTTATCAGCATCCAGAGATGCCGCCGGCTTTGAGGCTCATTTGGTCTCGCTTCATACTCCACATTAAATGCAATTTATTGAATAATGAATCTCCTCTGCTCCTCAGACCGTGTGAACTCAGAAAATTCACTCAGCATTCACCCCAAAAAAACAGGCCTTTAAGGTCACTCTCTGATCCTGAATGAAATTCAAATGAAATTTTCTCCACGTCAAAGCGAGAGTACAGGAAGTCAGATGCCTCCGTGCTGCTTAGTGAAAATATTGGTGAAATCCCGGGGCTGTCTGTGCCTGTTACGGGCAGGATGTGCCACACTGTACCGCTGCATGGGTATGTGTGGACATGCTACTTAATATGAAGAGCAAAAAAAAAAAAAAAAAAAAAAAAAAATACATGAATAAAAACTCGTCTTGCTGATACATTATTCATGTTTTGTAGCTTCTGGGGGTTCCACATGAGTGGCCACAGTTAGAGTTAGCGCCGGGTTTCGGCCAAACAAGATGCTGCTGAGTATGCGGGCGGCAGCGGCATGAGCGTGTGTGTGTGTGTGTGTGTGTGTGTGTGTGTGGACAGGGAGGAAGTAGCTGGGCGGGAGACTTGCCTGACGGCTTAACATTCACTGAGGAAAGCAGGAAAAAAAGTGGCAATGGAAGGATGTGCTACTGAATCAGCACTACCTTGCTGAAGGGAACACACGCAGGCACAGTCATGCACATATGCAAGGCGTAGATGCACAATTTAACACACACACAGCTCAGACTGCAGAGTAAACGTAACACATACTTGTCCGGATTTCTGTCTGTCCCCGCATCGGCTACAGTGCAAACACTTTGCAGACAAAAAAAGCAACCGTGCACCGTCCAGGCCAGAGACAGAATACACACACTCCTTCGACTAAACAGAAAGGTGAAGACTGCAATACACACATGAGCAGCAGGTACAGTCACACAGCGTGGGTCGGTGCTTTCTTAAGCTCCTGAAAAAGTCAGCAATCCCTGCAGAATATAAGAGTGTTTATAGATAGTAAGCTATGTCGCTGAGAGCAAATAGTCTCCAGTCACCAGATACCCCACAAACTCCAGACTGAGCCTGCGAGCAAATAGAAGCGCTTCCTTTTACACACACACATCTGTGTTTGGGGAACCTAAAGGAGAATTTGACCTTTCACCTCAATACAGAAGCAATGAAACTGAAAAATGCTTTTGGGAACATCGGCTGATTAAATGTGCCCCGAAATCTTGTGACACGTGGGAGGGTAAAAAAAAGGGAAGGATTTAAAATTCATAAACACAGATACTTAATAAAAACAGGGGTAAAAGGGCTTTTTGGCGCCATCATTGACCCTGGTTTATCCCAAGCACCAGAAATGTCTTCTACTTTTTTTTAAATGGAGAAGCAGGCAAGTTACATCTGATTAAGTAAAGTCAAGGCAAAAAAAGCCCCTTTCAAGCACCAACAAAACCTGGTAAATTAAAAATAAAACCAAACCTCACCTGTTTATCCTCCTATACAACCTTAATTTAATCTGTTTTACACACTTTATTCAAATTCCAGTGTTCCTACAGTGGCAGGAAATCCTTGGAAACACACTTTTAATGTGTTGTTTTTCAAGGATTTCCAGCACCTGCAGGAAACCTGTGCATACTTGGACTCTGAGCATCCATCCAGGTGCTGCAGAGGCTGACAATCGCCCACCTCTGCAGCCTTCTGGCTTCAAATCGAAGTAGTGAACGCTCCAGCAAACACAATCAGCCAGCAGGAAGCCGGTGACAGAGTGTGTCTTTATTCTTATTATACACCTTCCTGAAGGAGATATATGTGGCTCAAAAGATACTCATGCTGCTGCCTCGACATGCCCGTCATCAGTGCATGTTCAGTAGGAGACGCGTCACACACGTCCCTATAAAAACATCTGATCCCATCTCACTATAGGATGCACATATAGCATAAGCGGGAGCATCTGAAGCGTCTCCTCGCTGCGCTCACCTGTCTCACTTCAGACAGCCGGAGAACGTCGTGTCTAGCGAGCGAGCGGCAAAGGCAAACAAGATGCAGACGCTTTGAAAACAAAGTGCTGTCGTGTCTCAACTTTCCGGGGAAATAAACACTTCAATTCACCCCCACAAAGAAAACACACCCCGTCGAGCAGCTAAACAAAGCGGGATGCTCCGCTACATGTCTTCAGTCTTTTATCCCCCCCCCCTCGTGTTTTTACTTTCCTCTTCTCCTTTTACCTCGGTGCTTCTGAGGCTCGACAGGATCACTGGCTTCTCCTGCTCGAGCTTTTTGGGTTTTGCTTTGATGGCAGGGATGCGGTTGGATAGACACCACCAGTTAGGATGCAGCGGGGTAAAAATTAAGCCACCGGAACGGGAAAAGCGTCGTACAGCTCGGTGATGGAGCCATAGAAAGAAACAAGTAGCAGAATATCAGCTTAGAAGAATATATAGATGACACTTAGCTGGATCTGCCGTGGAAACATGCCACCAAACCGCTGAATCTCTGTGGAAATGACTCATAAGGCAAAAAATGTCCCTATTCCTTAAACGTTTCCATCACTGACGTAATGACATGGTACAGAAGGTCATGTGAAGCAACGCTGGCGAGCTTTTTCTCAACATTTTCCACATGTAAGCAGAATGAAACGGTTATGTATGTGGGCTTCTCGGGCTGTGGGAGTGTGAGACAGAACGGGAGAAGGAGAGTAGTGATCAGCAAGGAGGAGAAAAGCCAGGAAGAAATTGAAGAGAAGGAGAGTGGGCGTTAATTTTGAAATACCCAGCATTACCACCAGCAGCTGCACTTTGTCCTACATTGCCTGCAAAAAAGCAAGCATGCACTCCTACTTTATCTGAAAAGGAGGCCCCGTCAAGCTCATGAATAAACACCACCGAACAAACTGTCAAGGAAACTGGGAAAAAACAGTGATAAACCGAAATGATTCCTTCCTTCTCTCTCTGGTCAATCATACGCCCACGCTCCGGGCAGACTCTCCTCGGTGAGACCAGATGCCTTCCTCCCTTGTAACCATCTCCTCCTCCTCCTCCTCCTCCTTCCCAGTTAGATTTGGCTTAGCCGCTGATCCGTGAAGTGCCGTGGATTCTGCCAAACCAGGGCATGGTTGTCGGTGGCTGGGGCTGTGAGAGCAGCCATTGTTGCCTGGAAAAGGAAAGAGGTCCACGGAGGAAGAGAGGCCGCAGCAACAGGAGAACACCAGGGAGTAAAAGGGGACCATATGGGGCGGCTGCGATGTCAACAAGGCACAAGCGCTCCCTCTGGAAAGGAAGCAAACCTGAGCACAATAGGAGCTCTTTGGAGCGCCTCGGGGCACCCACAACTTTTACACCCCATGAGTGGAAGTCAAACGGAGCCATAAAGCATGATGGACCAGACGGGGAAAGAGCCCTTCCATCAGCCTGCCAGGCAGCCAGATCTGCTCCAACAAAACCCTCTTTCTCCCCTCCGAGCCTTGGCCCCTTAAACATTGAGCCATGCACACATTCTTCTGTGACATAATGCTTTTTTAAGCTATTGCCCTCTTCAGCTCCCCCCTCCTCCCCCCCTTTGCCCTTACTCACATTTCCCTCTTTTGCCAATTACTATTTAAATATGAATACCAGCAGAGGGGCTGAGTGTTTGTTTTCGCTCCTGTGGTGGTGAGGAGTGAAGGAGGGAGGTCAGCCTGCAGGCTGACGTCAACAATGTGCGTCCCATTGATGTGCCGGCTCTAGGTGTTTGCTGAACGGCCTCTCGGGGCCATAAAAGCTGCCATAAAACCGGGCTCCTACCCCCACCTCCCCTCTTTCCCCCCCCCAGCGGGGCTGCTGCAGCGCCCCGAGGGAGTCACAGAGCTCACAGGAGGCGAGGGCTCACAGCGCTGCTGGACGGAGCCCTAATGAGGGTGTGTGGTGGTCGCAGGCTGCAGCCACAACAATACGGCTTCATTTGAAAGTGAGAACTTTGGCTAAGTGGGATCACTGAGGGAATCATGGGAGAAAAAGATACGCCGCTCTTAGTCACGACTGTAGCGTTATGTGATACATGACAGATAATAATCTATCACAAAGCAATGTATCTGTGTAAGTGAAGAGGAAAAATACCTCCTAAGAAAGAAGAATGAAGTAAAAATTCACCACATTCTGACTGGAACTTGTTCGTATGTAAATGTGCCACACAGACAAAAGGCCGAACCTTTGAAGTGTTAAAAGGAGTATACAACCAATTTATCTTAAGCATGACTGTTTCACTATTTTTGATTTTTTGTGCCAGTATATTGATTATCTATCCCAAGAGGAAGCAATATGATTTTTTTGTAATGTACCCTTATTTGTGCCCGGTTCTGACACTTCTCTCCAAATCCAAACTTGTGGAAACTGCTGCTGGCTTTTAAAAATGCAGGTTTGTGTTTAAGTCCGGACTGGTGGAAAGGAGACTTCCCAACACAGACACCGTTGCTGCTTCCTGATTGGCTCTTATCAGTCACAGTCATTTAGTCTTATCAGTTTGTTGGTCCTACACACCTTTTATGATTTCATCATCATTCTCGTGTGGTTACTCTGTTCCCACTGCCATGGCTTCCTTCAGGCTCAGACTGCGGATAATCCGATCTATGGCTCTGGATTTACTTTGGTAGGACTCCCAATCCAGCACCCTGGCCGCCTTATAACCACTGTTTCAATAACAGTTTCATATTGTAGTCGGTCCAAGCTGAGAAAACGGATACAGCTGTTCGGGGGGCAGAATTCAAGCACTTTTCAAGCAAAGATTTCCAGAGAGACGAAGCCTTTATCATCTAAACCGCCAGTATGAATCCTGTTGGGAAAAACAAGTTACCATTATACATTTATACCTACAGCAATCTATATATAATGACCGTTTGTTTATTTTACCAGCTGTTCATAGCAACTGGAATGGTACGTTTGGATGTTTTTTGTGTTTAATGAGCAATTATGAAGACACACATCACATTTAGTTGAGAATAATAAGCATTTTTCAGTTATATAACACCAAATTATAATGAACATATGCCATAATGTAGATTTAAGCATGATACAAAGCCTGTACTTTATGCCATGGCTGGTTTTCTTGGAATTTTTTCTGTATTTTTAACCAAAAAGTAGCATTAGATAATCTGCTTCCTGATTACACCAGTTATGGTCATGATGGGGAATATTCGTGCTTTCCATTGAAGTTGTATTAGTGTAGCTGGGAGAGAAACGGCTCGTCCTGTATGTGAGCACGTGTTCACCCTGAGTGTGTCAGAGTCTGCGGCAGATATAGGCCGGACTTTCTGCCCACTGCCCCTCACTGATGAGATAACTGTGGTCAGGTGCTCCACAGCCTGGGGACCACAGAGTCATTCAGGAAGAGGGACAAATCCCTGGGAGCACTGGGACCAGGGGCGCTCCCTCTTTACACACACACACACCCTGACCTCTCATGCACCAACACACGCTACTCTCCACAGTTGAGCGGGGAAAAGATAACAGGCATATAACTACATCCTAATTCAGTCATTCAGAGAAACCAGCGTTCACTTGACCGGTCACAAGAGCGAAAGGACGGACGAGCAGGAGCACAAATGCGTCAATATCAACAAGCAGCAGCAGCAGCAGCATCACTGTATCTGATTTATAAAAACAACTGAAGTTTGAGGTTTAGCTCCATGCAACTTTTCTTGTTCGATGCAGTGCAGACAGTCAATACAGGGCCTGGAGTCTGCAGCATCTCAAATGTGCAAAAACTGATTTTTTTGCCACATCGGGGCAACAAGCTCCTAGTCAGTTTGTTGGAAAACTTTTCTTGTGTGCCGTTCGGTGCCAGGCGGATAACTTACGGTGGGTTTATCGGAGCGTTTTTGCTGAATACAGATGAATATAGAGCAGTGGGAGTGGATCAGATCAGTGAAGTCGAGAACAAACTTTCACATTACAAAACTCCAGAAGAGAACAGAACTTCAAAACATCAAAATTTAAATTTGACACACGTCTGATATTTTGCTTCACTTTTCTTGTCTAAGCTCAGGAACAAACAGCATTCAGACAATCAACTCGTCCACGTGTTTGCCATTATAATTTGTTGCTTTTACATACAGCTTTCTGGGCTACAACTAACAATGTAATTGTTTCCATTGCTGATTAATCTGTTGTTCATTTTCTGGATTAATCAATTAGTTGTTGAGTCAATGGCGTGTCAGGATATTGTGAAAAATGTCAATTAGCGACTTGCTTTTCTCTACAACTAACATTTTCATTAACTGTAAAGAGGAGTAAGGAAGACAGAGTAGCAGAGCAGAGCAGAGACTTTCCTGAAATAAACAATTAACTGATTATCAAAACGTTTGGCAATGATTTTAATTAATAATGCGAAAAACCTTGCAGCTCCTTTTCTCGCATAAAAATAAATTTCTTGTTTTTTTGTTTTTTAGTGATGGTAATCTTTGCAGCTCCCGACAATTATGATAATGGGATGTATTTTTATTTTAAATATTAAATGAAACAGCAGATGATGTTGGAAAGAAAAACACTGGAATTGGAGCATAATCCCAGCCTTCAAAACCTAAGGGTTGAAATCAAGCACTTTCAAGTGGCAGACTGACTCAGTAAATGTGAGATACTCATACCGAAAAAAAAAAAAAAATCCAGACAAAAACCCAGAGGCTGATGGCAAAACAGTGCAGCAGCTGAACGTGGGAATGCAGGAATGATGGAGTTGGGAATGTGCGTTGCCCTCTGCCTCAGCATGCCCCGTGCCACACAGAGAAGCTGACATGAGAGAGATTTTTTTAATACTTCTCTGCTTTAGAAAAAAATAAAAAAGGAAAGATGTCAGAACTCAACATGTTAGCCAAACCTGCAGCCGGATTTCTCCCGCTCACCCCCTCCTCCCTTCAGCACAGGATTTAATGAGCAGCCAATCACGCGTCGGCCCCGATCACCACTTCCTGCCTCAGCCAGTCACAGGCCTGTCTGCTCTAATTGAGTTCACAAGGAGCCAATCAGCTTCTTCTCGCTCGCTCTGGTTCTCTTTCTGTCAAAAAACTGCTCGCTTACCTGTCTGCCTGCAAACTTTTTACATCTCAGAATCAGCACTAGTTAGGGATGAGAGAGCGTCAAAAATGACAGAAAGAAAAAAAAAACAGAGACAGAAACAGAGAGAGAGAGAGAGAGAGAGAAGGGGGTTTACAACTTTTACTACTGAGCCTGTTTTTTTTTTGTTTTTTTTTAAATTCCTCTAAAACGCTTCCTGACAGTTCCGGGAAGAGTTTTGAAGCCTTGTTATTTTTCGCTCTTTCAATTACCGCGGGCACACGAGCATCCGGACCGGGGTTTCTCCTCTCCGGGGTGGAAGTGAGCAGCTTTTAATAGAGGAAATGATTCCAGGGGCCGGCCCACTGCTGTGCTAATACTCCCATCGATTTTCATTTTGGGGGAACCCTCCCAGCTGATCAATCTCTCTCCAGCAGGCCTGGGAGGGGGTGCGGGACGGTTTGCTGTCTGGTACGAGTTCATGCCCCCCCGGTTCTTTCCTTCTTTTACCCCCCCCACCACCGCCGCCGCCGCCACCACCTCTGAGGCCAGGGGCGGCTTGGCTGTGCTTGTAATCCCTCAATGAATGTGGGTCAGTGAGTTGGGCTTTGCCTCCGTCACTCAGCGAGGGGACAGACAGCGGGGTCGTGACCCGCAGTCATCCCACGTGCACCCGCGCACACACACACACATGCTCGCGTTCACACGGCCACGTACGAAGACAAAGACTGAAACGCAGGAACACACACATGCAAAAACACACATATACACAAACAAAAAAAAAGAGAAAAGACATGGATGGATGAGCAGCCACACACACGGATAAATCTCACACAGACGAAAACAAGCAGCCACACAGAGTTGGGTTTGGTTTGAGCAGATCTGGGATTAGTGGAGCTGAAATGATTGGAAGATTAATGGAGTAGCTGACTGACAGAAAATAAATTAACGGTTTACTTAAACAGTTGTGATAATCGGTTAATTGGAGTCATTTTTTAAGCAAAAACTCACATGTTTGCTGGAGTTTTTGCATTTCTTGAGTCCTCTGGAGCTAACTGAATGTTTTAGTATTAAGGAGAGTTTTTGAGATGAAACCAACACTGAAGATGAAGCCTTGGCTCTGGGAACCGATGGACATTTTTGTTAACATTTGTGGACCAAACAAATAATTGATGATAAAACTGATACATGGACCATGATGAGAGAAATAGCAAGTTAGCATATTATTTTGTTCCAGAACAAGAAGAACAAGAACAGTTTCCCTAACATAAAGGCATAATAACATTAGGAATTGGCAGGAAGTTATTAGAAATGTCATTAAAAAAAAGATTATGGAGCTCATTTATACAAATAGCCTGTAATATATAGTAGCACTTTGTTTGCCAGCTGTCTTAAATAACTTTGACTGTATGTTTTGATCATGGTTATTTTATGTGTGTTTAGCTGCCATTTCAAGTAATAAAAGCTTTTTTTTTTTCAGTTTACATGATTGATTTGGCAATTGAAACACTAGATTATGGTTAAAAAAAAGAAAATAATTTTCATTCTCAATTTAAGCAAATTCCCAACTTTTTAACATAGCAGTTTAAAATCAGGCATTTTATAAACTTTTCAGACTTTCGTATTTCACTTTTTTTTTCTTTTTCGTATTGGTCCAAGTTGAATATTTAAGTCTGAGTTGCTATTTTAGGCATAACTGTGGCTTCCATGAATCTATGACTGGCATTTTTCACCATTTTCTGACATTGTTTTAGTGGAAATCATTCAGCAAAAGTCCCTAAGTTAAGCAGCAGAAACTATGGCTGCTGAGAAAATAGCAAAAAGAGAGAGAAGCAGACGGAGCTGGCAGACGGGAGCTGCTGCACAAACACAGTGATGAAGCCATGTCGACTTCTCTCATGTAACGGTGACACAGTGACTCGCCCCAGATAAAACCGAAGGAGGCTGAAACACAGACGAGACGGTTAAACTGAGAAGAGAGAGACACAGATAATCACAGTCAGAGGGGATGTATAGATGGCCTGATAAGATGAAGTAACAAACAGAGGTTTTTATCTGGTTATAGGCTTAAATCTGCCTCTTACACACATGAAAATATCAAAGCGTCCTAATTAAGCTGCGGCGCATTCAAACTTATTACCCGCCACATCATTAACATTCTCCATCACGAGCCTGGTACTTTATCTAAGAGGGAGCAGGCAATCATGAAATATTCATGATTTATTAATCTGACTACAGAAAAACAAACAATGGCAACCCGGGGAGTGTGACACCCTCTCCTGCCAAGCAGCGAGGTAGCAACACGACTGTGTTTGCTTCTCACTCGGCGCTCTCCAAATCTCCACCAGGAGGCCACTATCAGGCTCAGACGCCGCCGCGCTGGCATTCAGGTGAATGCTGGTATTCCCACTCATAAAAGTGTTTTAGTGAGATAAGGCGGAGAGAGGAAGTGGAGCTGGTTTTCTTCACTTGGCCCAGATCGGCTACTGCCTCTCATTCTGTGGCATTGTGTCAACAAAACGTCAACCGCAGCGTCGTCATAAAAAAAAGGAAATGGAAATGTGGCGGGGAGCCATCGCGAGGCAAATCACATCAGTGTTTCCATGCCGTTGTGATAGAAAGAGAGGCGGGGGAGGAAAAGTGGAAAGAACCACAGCAAAGGGAAGGTGAGAGGAACCAGGAAGCAGGACGCGAGGCCGGCCTCCTTCCTCTTCCACTTCTGAGAGGATTTTCTCAAGTGGGAAAATTTCTGCTGATGACACAGTTGCGGGAATGAAAATGCTGCAGCGCTTGGTTGATGTCACCGTCATTGACTCCTAATGGGAAAAATCCCACTACACGCACAATTTTCTGGACTCTCCATTTCTTTCATCCCAACTCACGCAGCACACTCCGACACACGCCGCGCACTATTATCACTCAATCTCACACCCACTTGCTCCTCTTGCTCTCCGTGCTTCCACGCACATTTCCAGGCGGCACAGACACGTTCACGGATCTCCTCTTGACTTTCTCTTTCTCTCTGCTTCTCTTCATCGCCTTCCCGCTCTCTTTCTGTTTTCGAGTCCCTCGGGTGACCTTGAGCGGCAGCTGCCAGTGAAGTAGCTAAAGTACAAAGTCAATACGAGCCAACAAAGCTGGTTAAGTATTAAATGGGGGATGATGACGCTGCTGTTAGCCAGAGAAAGGCTTAACAATGAGCAAATAAAAGGAATATGTGCAGTCGGACTCTAATGGAGCACTCGATAGTAATAATGATGAGCTTTAAGCAATTGATTGGAGACATTAGATGCACCTTGGATTTTTGCAGGATCGCCTGCTTGCCAGTGGATTCCTTACATTAATGTTTGGCTATGTATATATGAAAAGTAGCTGTTGTTCTGTTCTACACATAAATACATACAGATAAAATGATAATGGACCTGTACACCTGTGCCTGAGCAAAAAAAAAGTGCAATGCAATTAAAGAGAGAAAAATGTCAGTGTCACAGAAAATTTATGACTTCAAGTGACACAGTATGACGAGAAATGATTCATTATTAAAATAGGAAGTAATGGCTCATGCCGTCGGCTCATTCAAAAGAAATGAGAGCTACACTTTCCTCGAATTAAACCACAAAGTCGGAAATAGAAAATAACACACATTTAGTCAGGAGTATGCCAGGAAAGGAGGGTTAGTCACTACAAGGCATAGCATTACAGCAAAATCCCACCGAACGTGAAAATTTTCAATTGTCGAGCCAGTAATAGCCTTTCACTGTCCTCTCCCAGGATCATTGTCGGCAGTGCTGAAAACTCAGTGGATAATGTAGCAGTGAATGGGCCCTTTCATCAGGGCTTGGCCATGGAAGTGGACCAGAGTGACTCCAATTGAAAGCTATTGCAGCTAAGAAAATCAATTGAATAAATGTGTGCAGCATGGTGCATTTTGTGTGTGGTGTGTGGGAGGGAGCCGGTTCAAGTACCTATATACCAACTCTCCCAGCCTGCCCTCCTGCTGCTGCTGCATTCCTTTGCAGATCTGCATTCCTCTGAAAGGCAATGAGGTCAAAGGTCAGGAGGCAAAAGATGAGCTTGGATGTAGCGTGGCTCTGCAGCAGCAGCTGTGGGGAGTTCATATTTATGTGTGGGTGTTCGTAACTGGCGGGTCGGTGCATATTGATCGCAAAAAGCAGATATGACCGAAGCGGACTGTATCCCTTTCTCTGTGTTCCAGGTTATATGTCAGGGTGCATTTAGAGAGCATCCAGGTATGTACATATAGCGTACAGCCAGCCAGCCTGCCTTGGCAGTGCTCCCTCCTCGACTGCTAACAGCTGCTCTGACACGTGTGAGCATTCCTGAGTGTGCACCGCAGCGTCCCCGCAAGGCATCCCCTGTCCACCCCGAGCCTCTGGAAATGGGGCGCCAAGACCAGCCAGCTACATATAGATCCATTTACCTGAGAGAGCTGCGTCAGGGTTTTTGCAGAGCACGGCCTGGCACCCAAAGGGGTTTAAATAAGATTAAAATGAAAGGCATCAGTTTGATTAAATCTAAACAAGCTGCTAAATCATAACAGGGAAAAAATGCTTTAGATTTATTAGTCTCACTGTGGTGCCAGATGTCAGAGTACGCAAGCAATTTGGTTAAAACCTGCAGAATCAACGCTTAAAATAAAATAAAAGTTGACCTAAAAGAGTTGTGTTTAACAAGCAATAGCTGCCTCTTAAATGCTGTAAAAGTGTTGTGTAAAAATGGAATTGGATTCATTGAGTTTTTAGCGGGGACAGAAATCAAATGCAGTAATGTCGATGCTGGGAATGAAATGACTAACAGGCAGCCGTATTGATCAAAATAAATCAGCCGTGAATCGTATTACAGTGGAAAGAGTGGGCAGCGAATGCTCCGGGTTCCCTGAACTCACTGAGATCATCTGTGTCAATCAGCCCATTATGGCGCTGAGATGTTCCCGAGACGGAGGGAGCTCTGGGAAAACAAGGCCCTGATCCGTCGGGAAGCAGAGCCGTGAGCGGAGCGGAGCAGAGGTGGGCTGTCCAGAGACGACTGGAATGTCAGATAATGGATGACATATCTCCAGGTGACACCGAGCCCAAGGGAGAGCATGAGTGTGAGAGGGGAAAAAAGGATGACGAATGGACAGACAAGTGCATGCTTGTAAAGTTTTCTTAGAGTTTTTGCATTATCAGTCTGCAAGGAGGTTTCAGAGTTCATTTCAAGTTCAAGGAGCGTCACCGCGTCCCTCAAACTAACGCGTGTTTGGTTAAAAACCCTTCTTATCTCGCCCCAGAGCTCCTTTCTCTGCCTTTCTGATTGATTGAATGAAAATATGTGTAGGTTAACTTTCCATATGCCCTCAATCTGTCCTTCCCCTTAACCTTGACACGCAGTGTGTGTACAGGTTTGCACACACCCACACGGGAACAATGTCGACAAGTGCTGTTGTCACATGCCCGAGTTTATCCAGGCTTTACTGAAAGCATGGGATCCACAGGTTGATAAATGCAGATCAAGGCAGCGTCACTCAGAAAGAAGTGAACCTGACAGCAGAGTTCACTACGTAATCCCGCTATGTAAACATCAGACAACACCGCTTTCTATATTAAAACATACCAAGCATTCAAGTGCAGGTGTTGATCCCACGGGGGGAATCATTAATTACCACCTTGACAAAACGGAGACCCACAAAATTAGAGGTAATCAACTGTCCCTGGGGGCTAAGTGGAGAAGATGGCACTAACTCCTGGAAATTAAAGCGATAATTAACACATATGACTGATTTATTCACACTAAATCGCTTCATATTTCAAGAAAACTTGTTCCACGCCGCTGCAAACATAAACTTAACTGCATGCACCTTAAACACGGGGAGCTGCATTTGGTCATGACAAGGTCACCGGAACAGTAGTACTAATTTCACAGCAGAAAAGGAAAACTCCCACAGTCAACTTTCACTTAATTTGCACTAAGTACAGGGTGCAAATCAAAACGTGTTCTTGCATATCCTGGTGGGAGGCTGCAGTTTTCCCATGGAGTGGAGCTGTGAGGTGGTGGTGAGGGAGGGGGTGAATTCCTTCATAGGAAATGAGGGAGATGAGGAGGGGAGGGGGGGGGGGGTGTCCCGGGAGCTAATAGACTGAGAGGAGAG
>JAOWBC010000539.1:4772604-4782767 GCA_028566105.1 Hypoplectrus providencianus | reverse complement strand
TGTTACAAACATAATATTATCCCAGTGTGCTGCCGGGTTATTTCTACAATATTACAGCACTCTGACAGAGCGACGGCTAAAAGAAGACATGGCAGGAAATCATTAGCTCTTGACCCGAAAACACATACTATAAACACAGTGAGCCGCTGCTGTCCAGCGCTCGCTAAGCAGCGGGGAAGTTCTCCACACGCGTTTAATCACCGCTCTGCAGAATTTTTCGGTCCATCCGCTCACTGTGTTCCTGTCACTACAGCCTCCTTTATGACACCAGTATTGATTGGATTCAGATTTCTCTCTCCTCTCTGACACCTGACAGAGTCTCTTATCTGCACTTTACACCAGGGCCAAGGCTGTGCACGTTCTGCACACAAATAAAATGTTTTCAACAACAACCCTCGCTCCGGGAATCATTAAAGCCGAAACCTGCTACCGCGGTTTAAAGGAGCCAACAATTCTTTTCACTTTCAGGGTTGGCAAGTCTCCTCGGGGGCCGTGTTTCCATGGATGTCGCTGTGAACTTGGAAGCGAAATTTTGAAATGTTGCATTAAAAAAAAAAAAAAATTGTCTGTTCCATCAACCTGTTCCTGAGGGAGGGAATAAACAAAGCTGCATTCATATACTTTGGTCACAAGGTGGCAGTATAATATATTGCTTTAGGCTAATGTATCAGTAGAAGAAGAGATTGTGCAACAAAAAAACAACAACAAAAAGAGAGAAAATAGAGATAATTCTTCTGTAAGATGGTGACAGTACAAACAGCTTCTTCTTTTTCTTCATTTGGATTTTCCGAATCTCCTTAACATTTTTCCGGGAAAAGCTACTGTAAAACCTTTACTGCAAATGTTTGAAGGTATGATCACATTTGGTGTCAGTTTAAATCACGAGTGCCTCATGGTGTAAAATGCATGTATTAAGGCGTGTCCAATTCCACTTTGGCTTGTTAATAATCGCATAATCTGGCTGCGAAATGAGGCACAAGGGGCAAAGAGGTTGTTTTTAGCCTCTTCATTATGTGCAGGTGTGTTGTGGGTGCATCATCCTCCATTCCCTTGGAAAACCAGTTGCACCTGCACCTTTCTATTTAAATGGTGAATTTGGCAGAGTGGTTTTCTGCTTGTGCACAGAGCAGACGGTAAACAGGAGCTGCAGGAATCCACCAAAGCTCCCACGGTGAAGCCTAATCACATATGTAAGGTCTCCTAAAGATCCCTCATCAGAACGATCACTCCAGAGTCACACACGACTGGGCACAGGTTGGTTGCAGAAGGAATCCGAAATACAAGAGAAAACTAAAATCAAACCACCAGTTGTATTCTGTTTTGTGCAGTGGGGTGCTGAAACCGATAAAGGCACTTCAAAATGTCTTAATTTGTATACTTTACATTATTATTTTATACTTTTATACTCCAGAGGCAACAGTTATTCAAATATTGAGACAGCATTTTCACAGCAAGATAAAGAAAGTCCCATGAGACACAGTCCAAACACCCATCTGGACTCAAACCCTTCAAACCCTGCTCCTGTTTTTCCTTATTTTCGTGTCTTTCTTGTGGAGTGTTTGCATGTAACTGAGTGGCAAAATGAGATGTCAGGATGCGTTAGGAAAATCTGCTTCCATCAGCCTTTATCAAATCTCGTCTTGTACTGAAACAAGTGGGTGGAAAACCTTACTCTATTTCATTGAGGTCTGTCTGCTTCCTGCACATACCAAAGTACTGTACATACAGCTCCCCTCCATCACTCTCTGAAGCCTTCCCAGCCTCCCTGTTCCTCACTGCCTCTTACCTATTCACATAGCATCGTGCCTACTATACTTTGCTGCTCCCCGTGGAACGAGGTAAATCATTTCTTCCCCTCTTTCTATAAGGGGGTTAGTGGATCCAAACTCCAGGGAAGATGAGCTGCGGCGGCTTTCACTGAACTCTAAAAAAAAATGTCTCTCCTGCATCTCCGCTCCTTGATTCTTACCTGTAGCACATCCCACAAATCTGTATTTTATTAGACAAGAGCTATACTGTAACCTAACATTTATCATCAGCCGCGTTGTACTGAGTGTATTTTTACACGCGAGCCAAATCAGCGCATCACGTGTGTACACACATACTTTACAGGACACACAAACACATTGTCCCTGGGAGTTAGATTAATGAGCGGTGGGTGAGCAGCAGTGTTGGGCTGAAGCAGATTAATCTACAGCTATAGCCTGGCACAGTCAACCACGGCTTTGATGAATGGGAGCTTAAAGTGCATCTGTACAAACATGCACACACACATACGCCGACCCATCAGATTTAAAAGCATGTGCAAACCGGTCACAAGCGCACAAAAAGATCGTGCATTTCATTTCGGAGCTAAAATGCTACGCTAATTATAGCCGTGTGTGAGGCGGCCACGGGCACAAAGGCAGCACATTAACCCTCCTCTGCCTTCAGAAATCGCACTCTTCGGCCTTGACGTGTTTTGGCAGCTGTGCTTGAAGCAGGTGACACAGAATGGTTTCTACGACTCTCTCTCCTCAGGTAAATCTTCCACACCAGTCACACTTGTTTCTCAAATCTCCCGCGCAGCTGTGTGCCCATATGCGTGTCCTCTGGGGACGACTGTCACCGAGCTGCATCTGGAGAACCGCACTCCAAACCTGCACTACACTCTGTCAAGCACAGAATAACAAGTGATGAGTGCTGAGCGCTGGCTAGTAAGTACGCTTCTTGCTGCCACATGCGATAGGATCCTCCCCTCAAGAATAAAAAGTGGGATAACGGCTTCGGATTCAACGAGCTGACGACGACAAAACGTGGACGGCGGCAGCTCTTTGCAGAACCAGCGTCGGTGTTCGCTGTGATACGGAGCAGCTTGCAGTCCTTAAAGTAAATGGGGACTGATTGTCTCAGTCACAGAGTTGCTTGTAGCCCTGCAGCTAAAAGGCCACTGCAGCTACAGAGCACCTATGATCCCATGCTAATGCGATTCCAGACTGTAGGAGACGAGGCCAGTTATGAAACAAGAGAGAGAACAGGGTTCAGTATAAGTAATGAAACTGGTCCAGCCAGCCGGCAAAGAGAGGGAGAGACACACACAAACACACACCCACACGCAGATAATAAGGCGCCTCAGTCCTCCACTTGTCACAGCAGCAGTAGCCTCATGCTGCTTTCACCACTTCTGATCTATTTCAGTGTGTGGATCATTATATCGCACCTCTGTTGGCTATCTGCAGCTAACAACCTGGAGACAGCTCGCAGGGACTCAAACGCAGCAGAGTCGGTTTAGATTACTGGAATCACTGTAAGGTTTACTGTGGGGCTAACTAGCTGTCCAGAGTTTAACACGCGGCGCTGGATTCCACTGGTCGTTATGGAAAGACTGCTTGCTGCGATTGCAAAGCCTTAACATCCCGTCATAGGTGAGTGAAATCTAAAGGAACTAAAACGGCACAAGGAGAGCGCAGACCCCGGCCAAGGCCGTGCTGCATTCACAAGGATGGAGCTGGAAAGCCTTTTCAATGTTTTCATGAGCTTTAAATTTAAAAATGACTGTATTTTTGGCCTAGACAGAGGTCTGATCGCTCTCAGTGCTGTTGTAGTTTCACACATTTTTACAGGAAATAATTATCAAAGAGTGCTAGAGCTTAAAGAAGATTTAGCATTTAAGAAGTTTGGCGTCTTTTACTAAATGGAAAATATTAAGGAATTTGAGCAAAAACATCCTGTATTCCACAAAAAAGAAAAAAAAAAAAAGAAGGTAACAAACCCTCATTATTATTAACTAGAAGGTAATAGGAGACTTCATGTTCCTGAAGTCTTAGTTATAAAGAATTTAATGTTTTTTAAATGCTTTGAGCAAAAAAATGTGAATGTGAGGAGAGAGCACATGAATGCACCATGGGCCTTGGTGGAGGTCTGCATCCTCCTTGTTTTATTCTAGTTTTACACTGTTTAATAGTGGGACTTCCTTGAAGGCTACTTGAGCGTATAAAACATTTTATATTTGAGAATTTTGGCTTATCTTGCTAGATGGAGAATATAAAGGAATTTGTATGAAACAACCTTTATTCTGCAAAAGAGAAAGAAATCAGGAGATACCAAGCCCTAATCATTATTAACTAGAAGGTCACTGGAGAGTGCAGATCTACCACAAGGCCGAAGATGCATTCATGTGTTTGCTGAAGCTCGATCTGAGCATTAAAATAGATAATATGATAAAAAAAACAAACCAAAACAAAGCATTACTTCACAACTATGAAAATGGGACCATCCAAAAATGCTCCATTGTTCTTGGTGTTAGTCTCAAACCATTTGCTTGGAGAACATTTAATCTGTGGGAAGTTCGTCTTATTGTGCTGCATGGAAAGAAAATTTTAACATTTTACAGAGTTAAGTTGTTTTTTTAAATTTTTCTATCAATCTTATGACATTTGCAACCGCTCCAAATTGTATTATGTTCTTCTTTGGCCAATGCTTTCCACCAAAAAGGTAGTTTTTCTGTAAAACACACTTCCAACCAACGCGCCTGAAACCAACCCCCGACTTTTTTTTACATCAACAAACGTCCTCCTTTCTTCCTTCCCTCCAGTCATAATTACATGAGGTTGCCATTTAACAATCAACCCCCAAATGGTATTATTTTGTAGATTAAAGTATGAATGAGAACAGACTGCAAACAGCTAACGCAGAGCACCGACACTGTCATGCAGTTAGTCATATCCTACTATATTTTGAAAGCTGCACCAAGATTGATTTCCACTCTTGAAAGTGCAGAAACCCAAAGTAAACTCCGCACATGCCTACTCGCTGAAGTGTTGCCTGGTCTTCGACTCTCTTAGCTGGAGAGCCAACTGCTGAATCACACTGGCTAGTGGGCCATAATGAGCACAGTGTGAGTTGGTAGCTGTGATTGAGACTGTAATCACATGACTGCGTAGTGGAGTTCATACGTTTGAACCAAATCTCTCATGGCATGATCGCTACAACGAGCTCTCTGGGGACTTGGGCTGCAGTGATCTGAATACCACGAGTCTTTCCTTCTCCGTTTTTTCTTTCTTTGTGTGATTACAAAAGCAGAATGCAGTAAGAATATTAGAATAATATAACCGTGTTTGTTCGGCTTTAAGAGTATCAGCTTAGCAGTGAATAGGAGTGTATACTGTGTAATGAGCCTAACTACACTTTGTTTATGTAACTGCTCTTTGTGCATGTCATTCACAGTCTCTGAAGATTCATTTCCAGACCGTCCATATGGAAAAGCAAGGACGACATTTTCAAAACATGCAATTGGCAGAGCAGTAATTAATTTTATATTACACATTGCTATATAATCACCTTGCCAATGGCATCATTAACCACGATTCCTTCTGTCTGCGGATCAAATTGTCCCCCAAACAGCTCATCAGCAGCGAGCTGTTCAAATTTCCCTTTTGGAAATTACACAAAACAATGGCCATCAGTGGAGCTGTTTTGCAGCTCTTGAGTTGATATGCAGCCATGTTAGTCCCTTTGACTCGTTTACTATACGCCTGTTCCTCCATTACACAGCGGCACTTTTACGACAGCAGTCTGTGGCGCCTGCAGAATTCATTGTCTCATCACTCAAGCGCTGTTTAGGCCCCGTGTTGCTGGGTGTCCTCGTCCTGCCTTTTTTAAAATAGCGTTTGTCACCTTTCATCCTTTTCTGCAGCTCATCAAATATACATTCTGTGCCCAGCGTGAGACCTTCCAGTGGACGGGGAGATCATGGCCAGAGCTACACGGGCTGCTGTTATTTTCAAAGTGGGAGAGATGATGGATCCTCCAACCGAAGGGGGCTGAACACAGACCTTTGGAGGAACTGAAGTGGTACAGCGTGTGCTGCTGGATACAGGCCACCCTTCATTAAACCACTAATATTACAGGCTATTAATTATTCAGTGTAAGGCCTTATGACACCATACATCAAGTGGCATTATGAGGCTGCTTATTCATTTATCCCAGTGCTCCTGTGTGAGGAAAAACAGTCTAACCGATGGATGGCAGAAGTAGTATTCCCAAGTCACACCTCACTTACGTCTCGGTTTTATATCAAGGAGCTTTTTTTTGTCTCTTTCAGTCTGGGTGACTTGCTCCCATGTGGCAGGCCATATATATTTCCAGGGACCTATTTTCTCATCAGTTTTCCATGGCTGTGGGCTATTTCAGATTACAAATAGCAGCTATTTATTAACATCCATTCACATTAGAGTATTCAAAGTTTACTAATTGGGCTAACACTGCATAATGATTACACAATATAGTTATTAATAATGTAGCTTGTTAGCGCTGAGATTTAAAAGGTGTAGTGTGCAGGATTTTGTTGCATCTAGTGGTGCGGTTGCAGATTGTAACCAACTAGAAACCTGAATAACCCCTCCCTTTCCAAGCATGTAGTGGGACACCAATGATTCCCTTTTAAAATTTAGCTGATCATGAAAATCACTGACCTAAATCCTCAATTTGAATCAAGAAATTTGTCAGTTTAAAATAGCTTTTCTTTTTTTGATGTGGGACTTGACAGTTGCAGTTTAATATTTATATACATCACTGAAAATATTATTAATATCACAATAGAGCAAATAGAGCAACCTTATTCTTACACACTGACCATTTAAATGTGCAATTGTAGCCCCTCTAGTAACTTGTGCAAGTAAAGCATGATTTACTAAATCCATTTATCATGATTTTGCAGTTAGACATGCAATAAACCTGCAACGTCTTTTGAAAATGTATGCTGAACTTTCCAAACTAAACTTAGGACCTCCAATCGAAATGATACTCTGCATTCAAGAATGTTTTCTCAAAACTTATCTCCGTTCCGGCAGATATTACCTGCTCAGCGGTGGCACAGAGAGCAACAGCCCAGCAGAGAGGAGGCACAGACTGATGCAATGTAGAGTCAGATGTCAGTGTGATGCAGAGTTTGAGCAATTTTTCTCAACGAAGTCATGATTTCATGCAGCCTCGTCTCTGATTGCACCATAATCCAGCTGGGCAGACTCAGAGAGAATAGGCTTTGGCATGAAAAACGCAATAAAGGATTTTTCTGCTGCTCTCTTAGCCTCGCCTGATTCCAGCTCACCTGCCTCAATTCTCCTTCCTTTCTTATCATATACCTGCCTCTACTTCTTCCTCAACTCTGGAGAAACCTGGAGGTTTTTCTGATTCACTATCGCTTCTCGAAGCGCAAGTATACCACCAGACAGGACAGGCTGAGGCTAGCTGATTAGCATGCTATTTATGGAAATACCTCTGCAACACAACATATTTCTCTATATGTAACATCAAATTTGTCACTTTTACATATTCCGAATGAAACATTGCAAATTGCACCTTGAAATGTGGGCCAAAGAAACACAAGCACACACACTGAGAGTTTTCTGAACCCACCCTGAATCCTGCCTCTACAGCTGCATCTAATTCAGCCTTTGTATGCCTTCAGAGAGCCTCTGAATTTCCACACTCTGATGTAATGGCCTCTTCTGACAGAAAATATAACTTAATAGTGACTCACCCTTTCCCCCCTCTTCCATCCTCTTACTTTTGATTACCTCTGTCATCACACCTTTTGCACTGATTACATCTAAGGTATCGGAAATTGTGTATTTAACTAATTTTTCATGCTGAGCTACTCTCCCACCAAAAGAGCTTCGTCCTTGTAATTACAACGGATTAGGGACTAATATCTAATTACGCCTTAATATGCTTTAATGCATTTTTAATGACAGCTGGGTGTTAAAGTCAAATTCGCCGCCGTCTCTGTTGGGGGTGGGAGGTGAAGATTGAGGGAGGGAAAGGGTTTCTTGGCAGAATAGGCTGGAGGGAGGATGGGAAACATTGATTTCTTTGGCTGAGGTTACAGGAGCCTAGCAGGGAGGCAGCTGCTGCATACTGAAGTCACTCGACGTTAAAACGTTGCACCAGCACTGATACGCAGTAAAATGCATTTCCCTCGCTGCTGTTTTATGTCAAAGGAGGGAGGACACAAATGCCTGTTTGAATTATGGTCTGGAATTGAGACTATTTATTGATTTGGTACTTTATGAAGGGGTGACTACTTTGCCAAGACAAGTGAGATTGAGTATCGCTGGCAGCGGAAAAGAGGTTTGAGGATTGTGCCGATGGATTGAAGAGGAAAAAGACAGTCGAGAGTCTGGAGGATCCAGTGTTCTGCAAACCAAAACACCAGGCCGATCCATGCAGACACACACACGCAGTCACAATTTCCAAGGGTGACAGCGAGTGTATGACAAGCACACTGAACAAATAGACAATCTGAGATGCACGACTGTATGCCCTTATAAATGTATTCATACTCACTGTTTGTTTGTCTACGCATGATTGTTTCCCACAACAATATTCCATTCATCATTTGTTTCCCTCTTGTTTATTCTAATAGGGCGCAGGAACAGAAAAATATCTGCATAATATTTCAAAGATTGATTGGGATGCAAATTGCCTTGTGAGCCCAATTGGTGTGGCTTGGCCTGTTTTAATTGGGTTCTGTTAATTAATGCTCGATGTGAAGACAAACTGAATTACTTGCAGGTTTTGCGCATGTCATTATTTCCTAATTGTGCCAGCAGGAAAGCGTGTGTGTGCGCTCCATGTGCATTCATATTTGGTTAACCCTTTCATCTCCTGCAAAAATCATTACACCTTAATAACAAACACAGGTCATTAAGTTAATACACCATTAGGAGGCTAAGTTTTAATGTTTTAATCACTGAACGACTAATACGAGAAAATATAATTTATTTACGGGCTATAACTGGATGCATTAGGCCTGTCAGGAACACTGAGGCTTTTAATCATAAAGTTAGATTAATTTTCCTTAATTAGATATGGACCTCTTGAGAAATTCTACCAACTAAATGACAGGATGACTGCACTTGACATGATTTCTCTTTTATGCAACAAACACTGCACAGCTGTGATAAGAGGAGTGTTTGCAGCGGGAGAGTCTGTGCATACAATTTAATGTGAATTATTGCTAGGAATAATTCATTTTGCACGAGACACAAATTAATAAATAAAACTGTAAAAACTACAACTTGTGTTTCATAAGTCATTAGTCTCTGCAGTCGCGCTTCAACTGAATCGCAAGTGATAAGAAAAGAAAATTTTCCAAAAAGCTTTGCACTTGAAGATGGATTGAAAATGTAGCAGCGGTTCAACAAGCATGCAATGAACTGTGGGTTATCTCCTGGACCTCCGTGCTGCTGATGAGATATATGTGCAACTTGAACTGAAAAGCAGCGAGATTCATATTTTCAGGCCATTAAACAGAGGATGCTAAATCTCAGAACCCTCCGTGCAAACGTCAAAATGCATCAAAGGGTAAAATGGGAGTGTGAGTCATTACGCCGCTCATCATGACCGCAGAGCGATTCATCCCGCCAGCAGCCAGTCACTGAGTCGAGGAGGTCCTCAAAAGCAAAACAAATAAACATATTAATGTGATCAGTCGTGCTCTGTGAGGTAGAGTGCATGGCAATTAGCGGTCGTCTGTTACTATGCCGACCCGAGTGTCGTTAGCGCCGGGGTGACCTTGAGGAGCCTCGTTAGGGGAATGATTGACGTGGAGACTGTTGCCGGTGGTGACGGCGACAGTGGGAGGGCGGGGATGGACAGACGGGGAGGCCGGGTGGCAGGGCTGCAGGTGGTAGACGGTGGGTGCAGAGCGCACCTGGGAGGTAACGGATGAGATCTGGCTTCACCACGATGAGAAATGACGAATACAGCAGCGTTGGAAGACAGAGATGAGCTCTGCTGTGTTCCAGTTGAAAACATCTACAGGTTCAGGTTTGATTGTTGATGTCATAGCATCTTGTTTAGGTTTCTGCCCAAGTGTCATGAATATGAATTTTCTTACACTGACTTACAAAGCAAAGTACTGCACCTGATAAATTAAATTAGTATGATTGTTTTGGGAATCTCAAGGCGTGTTACCAATTCCCAAAAATTAAAAGGGCTACAGTGCAATTCTCAAAATGATTAGCGCCCTCCATGGCAGAGGCTGTACAGGTCAGAAGGTGTGAAATGTTACCTGTGATGTCGTGCTGTTTGAAGGAGTCGCTGTAGATCTGGTGCTGATTGGGACAGTGTTTCTTCAGCCATTTGCACACGTCCTGTTGGGTCCACAGGGCCACTGGCTT
>JAOWBC010000539.1:4710404-4725156 GCA_028566105.1 Hypoplectrus providencianus | reverse complement strand
AAGCAAGAGAGTATCACCAGTGAAACATGAACTAGTGCCGGAATTAGAGCATCCTGACACTCAGCACTGCAGACAGGAAGCGCCGGCAGCAGACAGACAGTAAAACTGCAAAGCAGATTACAGCAAGCAATGACAATAAAGTGCCTCAGCTCATCTAAAAAGTGTCGTTACATTGAGTGAATCTAGTAAATCTGCTGCTCGCTTTTGCAGCTTCTGCTTTCTAGGGTATAGCGGGGTCAGAGATAAACGCTGCATATAAAGTGTGAACATCATCCTGAAGCTGGTAGCTAATGATTCATTAGAGATGCAGCTGAGCACCGTGTGTCAAATCGCTCATAAATCTCTAATAAAAATGTCAATTTGCCAAGTAATTGAACCCATTAGGTGTATAATGGTGCAGCACATTAAAGTTTGACTTTCTGAAGTCCATTTCCATGCTCAGCTACGCCCTAATAGTTGTTGCAGCAACTTTTGGGCTGATAACCACATTTGGTGCTGCATTAGGCTTTTTTTTATTACTGGGATTGGATATAAATGTTGAAAACCCCCTGGGTAATATCACATCAATACACCAAGACCTGTGGAACAAATAGAAAGATCAATGCTGTGATTCGATTTCAGTGTACCAGCAGGTTCCTCAGGTCTTTAGTTTCTTATGATAACAGTATCTGCTTCATAGCCTTTAAATTGAGTTTTAGCTTTAAATTGACTTCTTGTAATTTCCATGTTTGGGTTTGGAGTGACCGCTCCAATGTTCATACTGTCCATCATTTTTAAGTTTAACTGTATAGTGATGGACTCTTCTCACACGACTAGATGGCAGCGTTAGTGTCCACATGCATGGACATAAAAACCTCAGTGAGGCAGAATTCACGACTGGACATCAGGTTTTAAGAGGTTAAATTAATTTCGTAATCTAGAAGCAAATGAGCAACAAGCTTCAGGCGAATGTTCTATTTTCACTTTCACTTCCTCTCTCAATGTTTCCTCAATGGTGTTATTCATTTCCATGTGAGCAGGTGGTCTCTTTGGGGGATCCACCAGCCCTGAGCGTTCATACTGCAGGTACTGTACTCTGTCATATCTGATTTGGTTGAGGTCCAACGCTGTCCGTCTGCATGCAGCTCAGACCCTCAGGGAGTCCCATCGCCTCGCCAGCCCTCAGCTCTTCCTCAGTTAACAGGAAAGGATCCACTTTCAGCCGAGCATGTGGATGTTAGGAGCTCGTTCTGTGTGTGTGTGTGTGTGTGTGTGAGTGTAGATGAGAAGTGAGACGCCACTTTGCTTTGACACTCTGAATGTCCACTGGAGACAAAACTTCCCCCAGTTTAGAAGTGGTTCTCAGTACCTCCTGTCCTCGCACCAACAAAGGACAAAGCCTCAGACCCACATAGGTGTCTGGCAGCGTGTGCGGACCCTCTTCACACTCCACCGCTCCAGACTCTCTATAGAAACACATTCCAGCGAGGGTGTTGGGTCAGTGCAGGCGCTGAAGGACACGCGGTGGTTTGCAGGCTGCAGTAATTTGTTTAACCTGTGATTAGGCGCAGGAATGTCAACTATGAGGAGACACTTCAGGTCCCGACAGCATCGTTTGGCACTTTGGTAATCTGTCACTGCCACAAGCAGGCGAGCGAGTCACCACTCGAGACAAAAGCCACTGCGCTGCCTCCATGGACAGAAAGGGATCCTGATGTTTGAACCATCTGGTTTGGTCCCAAAAAGGCGGAAGAAAGCGAGTCTATCTATGTGATTTATCTCGGGTCTCTCTGTGCAGCACACTCGCTTTGCATGACATACAGAATAGCATTGTATCAGGAGATTTAAGCTGATGCTGAAGATATCATCATGAAAGGAAGCTTTTTTTTTTTTTTGCTTAAAGAAAGACCTAACAAAGGCAACCCTGACTTTAAACCTTTGTCTATCATCACATCAATTTGGTCCAGAAAGTGCAGCCTTAACGCAGATTGAAAACATTTTCTCTTTTATTTAATCTAGCAACACAACACTGACCACATGTTACAAAAAGATGTTTAAATAAATCTGCAAAATCTGGAATCGACTGAGGTAAAAGCAGAGTTATCAAAGGCACATTTCTCCAGGGTTATTATCTTAACTCCTATGTTTTATGCTCAACTTCAAAACACTATCGTACGTCTGGCAGAGTAACAACAGAAAAAGAGAGCGAAGCCTTCCTCAGGAAAGCTGCTTTACATACACACACATTAAATTACACTATTGTAGTATGCTAATAAACATGTCAATTGCAGTTTTACAAGTTCCAGATACACTTTATCTTCTCGCCACATGTACCTTCAGTAAATACTCCACAGTAGATTGTGTTGTTATAAATCTGGAAGTTATGAAATATGTGTTCACACGGATCACTTGGTGGGATCGTTCATTTCATGCTTCATATCCAACTCAAGCTGCTTTTTTTTTTTTTTTTTCAAAGCTGAATTGATGAGAAACAGAAACTGGCTGGACTCCGGCTGTCATGTTTATATCTGTGAAAACATTTTTGGATGTAATTTGCCTAAATTATCTGCTCTCTGTCTTACGGTAAGATGTTCCTTTACAGTAAGGAATAACATTCAGAAACATGAACTTTGACCTTCATCTTTCTAAGTTCTGTACATGTGGGACATCAGCTTAATATAAGCATTAAACTCTTTGGAAATATGAAAAGTTGATGACGTGGTACTTCATTGCACTCAGGAGTATTACTGTGTATCATTGTGTGTAATTCAAAGTATGCATTCATGCATTCTCCTCTCCCCTGTGCAAACATCTGTAATTGTTATAAATCTCTAATTATATGCATCTGTATTAATAATCGTATTCAGCAGAGGTAAGGTGATCACTCATAATCTGAACCTTGGCAGGTATTGGTTATTTCTCAGCCAGTAACAAAAAGGCACATGGATCTGAGTCCAGAATCTAATCCAATAACAACCTCACATCTCTAACTCTAAAAATAATCACACTCTGTCGAGACAGCATGTGTGTAATTGCCAGCAAATACTGAAAGTGACCCTGATAACTATCACCAAGTCGTCACTTGAGTATCAGGGTCACCTTAAAACGGAGCGCGTGTTAATATACATGATGCAGATAGAAAATCAATATACACTGTACAGTACAAAAGACAATTTCATCTCACTTTGGATATTGTATACAGTTTGGATAACAAAAATAATACTAAAAAAACATTATATATAATACAATCGTAATATTTATGGGTGGCCTTGTGCGAGCAACATTTAAAAAAAAAAAAAAAAGCAATATCTCTCTTTGTCTTCTTGGAGCGTCCCAGATAAGTTCTGTCCTGCAGTTTAAGAGTCAGTGCTGCTTTCCATTCAGAAGTCCTCCTTAGTATTACAACACAGGTCCCCAGGAAAATGGAAAAATGTGGTTTGACTTCATGCTTGAGTTTTCATACAAGCTGATGTTACAGGATGCAGAAATGGGCACGAATTCCAGGTGTGAGGTCATGAATTTGTCATTAAATAACGTCAAGTTTGTGGTTCTGCTCTTGTACAGTAATGAGTACAGGTGGACCGAGTCCGCCGTCCCCTCACGGCTGCTTTCAGTTCAATGAGGGGAAAGGTTACGGCGTCGCTGCCAGCACAGAAATAGCCGTTGCTCTGGGGAATAGCCAGGTTGAATAAAAAGATTTATTGGTTGACTCCCTTTGCCAGCGAAATGAGATGAGACAAGAGGATAGAATAGTAAGCGTCCCTCTAATGTGCTACATAGCTGTTTGGAGGTTAAAAGTCCAGCAGACTAGGAGAAGTCCAAGGGGCGGATCATCATGACCGTGGCTCGTAGCGAGTAGCTGGGACCCTTGAAGTAGTGCCACTTGATACCGTTCAACTTTCCTATGTGTTGCCCTTGGGTGAAGTACATGCCGTTGAGGTTGGACGGGCCACAGGCATCGAACCACCAACCTGAAGAGAGAAAACATTAAATATCAGTTGCAACAAAGAGGAATTGTGTTGTTTTGTCATGGTGTTGATACGGTCACCTCCATGACACGTTTTGTCCTTGGGAAAGGTTGAAAGTTTCCCATGGCCTCTCCCACAGGGCCGCGGCACTGCTTCAGCCCCATTACAGCGCTATCTGCTCTATGTGTGACTGTCACTGGGTTCACTGGCATGCCACTACCTGCTGCCCAACACTTTCGATACCTCTTTCTATTTAAAGCAAAGAGCATACGTGCACGAGCTCCAGCTGGACATCGGAGTCGTGAATGGCATGGGAAACTTTTATTCTACTCCCTGGTGACGATGTTCATACTTTCCCTAAAGTTTATCTGACACACACTGGCGTTCAGTCTCTGTCCGAATTAGCAGAGACTAAAAGCGCTCAGTGGTTTAGTCCCTCCATACTTGGTCAAGTTTCTCCCTCTGCACGCTGCCTTAGAAGCTCAAATGCTTTTATTAATCCTTCTTAGTGAAATTCAGTGTAGTTTTAGCTCACTGAAGCAGAGTAGAGAAGGCAGCCCCTTCGTCCAAACTGTGCCCATAAATATCCATCATCAATTTCTGGAAAGTCCTTAAAACTCATCCTCACTTCAATGGAAGTTTTAATCTTATTTTCTATTTTGTCTGTAAAAAGTGTTCCTAATTGTATATTTTGCATTGCCTCTAATGTAAAGGTTTTACTAATAGGTTTTTCTCGCTTTGTCTTTTCTTTTTTTTACTACAGCTTGTTTCAATCTATTGTTATTTTTTGGTGCTTCTTTCTATGTTTGCTATATATTTTGCTGCTGTACCACTAGAAGTTCCCCAGTTGTGGGGCTAATGAATGAATATCATATTATTCCACCTTATTTTTTGTACATGAATGTCTTGCCTGACACTAACATGTATTCAAAACAAAATGTAGATTTTTTAGATATACAACTTAATGTGAAGCACTGTAAAAAATAGTGCTTATTATTGTCAATCATATTAGATTCTTCAGCAGAGATCTTTTGATCATGACATCTCTTCCACCCTACTAATCTGTAACTGGAGTCTCCTATCTAAACCAGTGGACACGTCCTCACTGATGGTCAGATATAGAGCCTATGCGTGGCATGGCATGTGTCAGTCACACACTGACACCTGGCTTCTGCTCTGGATACCTCTGACATTTCCTCAGACCTGCAGTCAGTAATCAGGCTTGTGTTCTGCCCTCGCTGCTGGCATGGATCACACACATATACATTTCACATTGATTGCCTTTTTATAAGACACGTACACACCACAGGGTGGAAACTGGTGGACACCTCCTTACATTTCCACAGCTGCTTAAAATTCTGGATGCTGGCGCCAGTGGGAATTGAATTTGAAATTGCACTTGTTCTGCTTAAATCTTTCAGGAGTTTTTGAGGAAACAGTCTTCAAGTTGGGAAGTTCTTTCTGAGGAGGTGCACCTGACGTCTCTGAGGAGGACTTTGGTGTGTTCATGAGCTTCAAGTTGCAATATTGAAGTGAAATGAGCACCACAGACATGATATGTTGAATTTTATTGTATATTTAAACCACCTGTTTATCATAAAGATTTCCAGTATTGGCATGATAATGAAGAGCAAAGAAATTGGATCAGATGTGCCATGACAAATGAATCAGGAACTAACTTTTCAGATCATTTCTAAATGAATACACGAAATCTGAGCCAGTAGATTTCCCATTATCCAACTGAAAAACACAGACAACCCAAGCTGACAACACAACCTCCTTGGTGAAGATAATGAAAATTACCAACCATTAACATTACAGAAGTTGGCACGATACCACTTTATCAGGTCTGATGCCAATACAGATAATAAAGCCCTTAAGTTTCGGCCGTTACCATCAGCAATCAAATCCATGTCATAGAGCGTGTTGTGCAACCTGCTGTTTTATTTTATGAGACAGTGTTTTTCCTCTTAAACCGTGCAGCAGAACCCAGCGAATGTCTCCTGCTCGCCATCCCTCACTTGTTGATAAACCACAGACCACACAACCGCCGTCACACACATAAACATTCAGTGTGCACGGCAGCAATCCTTTGGGATTTATGATCACTATCCTCTGTTTCCAGGCCAGAGATTTTTAAAGACTTGTAAAAACAGTTGGGATGTCTTCTTCTGAAAAACGCCTCAGCTTGAGCAGTTTGTTCTCATGATGGAAGGACCCCCCTACCTCCTACTGTCAGTGCTGAAGCCCTACTGTATGTGCTGGTGCTGTGTAAATATATACATTACAGTTTGTGTGTGTCCACACTTTATCCTCCTCCGTATTCTTTACATGGCATGCTGCAGTTGTCCTCATAAATGTAGCAGAGAAGTATTTTCCTCTTGTATAGTCCAGACACTTACATCATTTGATGTCAGGCCTGCTCTTACAATGCAGAGAATAAATCACATGATAAAGTGTATATTCTGCAGCACAGCGCTGGGTTCGGACCAGCCTTGTCTCAGGCTTCATGTTGTCATGCCTCTCCTCTGTGGCTGGCCGTAGGCAGGCTATGAATCAGGCCGAGTCGGGGTGTTGATTAGTGATCAGATGCCAGTTCCCTTTAACCCAGTGCATTCACAATGACCTAAGAGGTAATACCGATCTTAAATCTGCACTTAGAGATGCTTGATTAGTACCAGGTCAGGGCTCCACAGCAGTATTGTTGCCATGAGGTGACAGCGAGGGTCAGCGGGCTCCACTTACACAGCAGGAGAAGCAGAGTCATTTTAAATCTCTCTGACACTTGGTGCCGCGCCCAGGGACTTTTATAACGTGCTCGTTTCCAACCGCAGTGCAACTGGGAGGGGCGGCAGAATAAAGCCTAATAGGTGCAGATACATGTGTAAGTGGCCGTGTTCGCCCATTTCATGTTGCAGGTTGTGATTATAATGACCTGAACTAATGACTGGGCTATGAACATTTAGGGGCTGGTCATAAAGCCAATCAGAGAAAATTGCTTTTTAGAATGATGACATCATGCCATTGTTTTCTCGTAAACGCAATTCTGTATTGTCTTGCTGGTGCCATATAGACTCTGGTTTATTACATCTTGGGCATTTGCTTTTTTTTAGTTTTACCCATGATTTGTGTTGGTAATAATGACATTGTTTTCCCCAAGGTAATTGCCACTTGGACCTTCAAGCAATAAGACATTGCTGAAATGAAGTCTTAGCAGACAAGAAACCTAAAAACACTGGTTATTTTGCAGAGAAAAGGAAGGCCTTAAACATTATTTAGAGCTGCTCTAGGCAACTGTGGATAAGACGAGTGTATGTTAAACCTGTTATTTGTGATGACAAACCCCAACCGGTTGTGGCTCAGTTGGTAGAGCCAAAGTTTGGTGGTTTGATCCCTGACAATGGCAACCTACATGTTTAGGTATCCTAAAGAAAGATACCAAACTTCTCCCAAATGAATTCCTGTTGGTGAAACCATGTCGGGCTTAATGTGTGAATGAGAACAATCTGTGGTGTTGAAGCACTTTTTGTGGTGGCACACACTACTATTAAAGTGCTATCTAAGTGCAAACCATTTACTACAAACCCTCACTATGAACCTTTTCTTAGCATCTTTTAGCTCTTTTTTTATAGCTTTACCTATCCAGCACCAAACAGCAGACAAAGTGAACACAGAGGAGCAGGATATTTCCCTTTGGGCTTGGAAAGCAAAACAGCTCTAAAAGTAGACTGGACACTGGACTGCAGGTGGCCAGAGACAAATCAGTGCCTCTTTGTGTCGGCTGGAGGTGTAAACAACTGTTTGGGAACACTTTTGCAACTTGAATAGGGTAATATGTCATTGTTGTTTCCACAGCTTCTTGTGCACTTTAATAAAAAACTCAATTAGTAACCAACGCCCTGATTCATCTCTGATTAACTGTACTTGCTGCAGTTAGAGCGCACATTAATGTAAAATTATCCTAACTGTAACGGTCTGTACTTACCACCAGTGAGCATGAGGGCACATTTGCACATGCAGTTGTCATTGTCCATGTCCTTGGTGCTGAAGTCTGCTCCGTGGATCACCAGACTGCTCTGTCTGCCTGCAGTCCCACTGTGGCTTTTCAGGAACAGCCTGAGGAGGAGGAAGAGGAGGCAGTCAGGACGTGAAAACACATCAGGGTAAGAACGGCGGGGAGAGGAGGACGGTGGAGTGAGCAGTGTAAGCAATAAAGACAGCAAGGAGACATAACATGCTGCAGAAAATGTCTCCAGAGAGATATTTATTTTTTGTTGTGATTGAGTACATGTAGAACACCTGGAACAACATTAAGGGGAAGATAAAATAAAGAATGAAAGAAAGAGGGAACATATGAAAGAATTACTGATGGCAAGCAAGAGAGAGAGGAAGGAGCATGTAGTGTAAGGAATGTCTGGGAGTCACATTTCCATCCACACTACTTAAATTTACACCACATCCAGTAGAAGAGCAATAAGCAACCTGTTTAACCTATCATCCATCCAGAACTGGACAGGTAGGGCACACTCTCAAGTCGGCAATATTTCTCCATGTCTTGTCCTTATTGTTCCTACTGTTCTAGCTTTTTTCATAATGCTACATTCAATTTGTGAGCCAATATATACTTTAAACCAGGCTTAACTTATCCCTATTGCCTTCTGCCCCTGAGAATTGATGTCCGAGGAAGTGAATGTTTTAGGGGACTGCTTTGAAAATTGCAATATCAGTTGTTTTCACTCATAAAAAAACACAGCCTAACTTTCAAGATAGCATCATCTTCTTGTTAAAGTTTGAGTGTCGTTAGGTTGGGGTTTTTGTCGTTTTTTTAGTTATGTTATACTTCCAAAAGTATTAAGTTCTGACAAAGCAAACATGTAACTCAAATTACTAATCAGCTGTTTTGGCTCTGCCAGTCAAGAAGAGCTTACAAGAAAAAATAACTATAAGTTACCCAATTGAATCCAATTCCTGAAGACTTGTCTCCATTTTCACCCATGGGTGACCAAAATTGTGTGATTCACAACCTCTTTTTTTGTCTTCTCTCAATCCTGCAATCTCTTTTTTTTATTAGGGATTCATGTACAGCAATACATTAAGATGCCATCTTCTAACCAAAGTACATTTATGACACTTAGATTATTTGCTTTAAACCAGTGGATTTTAATGGAAACACAGCTACTTCTGTATACTGCCTATAAAGTGGATCCATTTCTGGGCACATGGAGATGTTCTGCATTTATCTATTTAGAATAAAAAAGCCTAACTCGATACTGTGTGTCATAGGTGTAAGGTTAGCGATTCTGATCCGAGATACTGTCAAATCATGAATATCTCTCCATGGTCCACTGAAGGACAAAAATCTGGTGTTCATACAGCTCTGGCTCTGTAAATGGGAAACAAACACAGTGGTTTGGACCAAGCCGAACATCATGATTCAGTTTGTGCTCATGCACAGGACAAGGGAAGGCCGTGGATATATAAAGAGAAAGACAGCGGGAATGAGAGAGACAGTAGAAACAGGAGTACCGAGAGGAGAAAGTGTATTTTTTTGGGTATTCAGCTCAAATATTAAGATTCTCTGCCCAGAATCACTGACTTCACCTTTAATATGTGCTACAGAAAGCCTTTGTTTAAACATAACAGTCACAGTTATTGTGACTTATGATACAATAAACTGCTGCCGAGCACTACGTGGCAATTATCCATCCAATCTAAGAGTCAACAAGATACATTTGCCTGCCATCTTCTCACTCTGAAGTTTATTCCAACAAACAGTACGTCTGTGGAACTGATAACTCCCAAGCTGAATTCTTTCACACACTCGGCGCTCAACACAGAAATTGAAAACTAATATACAGCTTGGAAGCAGATTTCTTCAGGGTGTGTCCCACTGTGAACTCACCCGAGGTGTGAACGGGAACTGCTGCATGCGGATCTGACAATTCCTTCATCCCGCTGACAGCTCTACCATTACGAGCAGAACACGCCTTCGACTAACCTGCCTTTTTTTCTCCTGATGTCTATTGTTTCTCTCACGCCCTCTTGCTTTCACTTTCTCCCAATAGAAGAGATTGTACATCCAAAGCCAATGAGGTCTCTATTATTAAGTATGGTTCAGTCTCACTGAAATCTTTCCTGAGGTCATTTCTCAACAACAGGGGACCATGGGCGTGTAAGTGAACCTTGCACACAGTTTTCCGATGAGAAAGTAACAAATACAAAAATATTCTATGTTTGGTGAGATGTTGAACGCTTGTAGAGCCCTTGTGTAGCATGCAGCTCTGAGGCTTCAGCTTGAGTTCCTAAAAGAACGAGACGAGCAGACTCCCCAGGAAAGAAAGTCATTTGACGTGAAAGACTTCTGTATTTGGACAGCTGTGTAAATGACTGAGCTGTACGGCGGAGGAAAAAGTGTGACTGCAGGTCACTATGGGGAATTTCACGAAGCCACTAAAACAATATAAGTCATCCTACAACATAAAGGATGAGTCATGTATCCAATCAGCAGCACCAAATGACCACTGGATTTGCCAAGTTTGGATAAGGGTCTGTAACTATATTAAAAGCACTTGGGTGTGCGAATAAATGTGTAAGTTCCTGTGTGTATGTGTGAACAGCACGTCATCTGTGACACATGCTGAAGTGTTAACCGGTTTCTTCAAGGCAACAGATGTCTCTTGAGATTGTTTCCAGTTCAGAGTAAACCCACACTGCAACACACTGCCTCACTTACGGGTAGCATGACTTCTATCGGCTAATTCCTGATTCTGAGGAATAAAACATGGAATGTCAAGGATGAGGTCTGCTACCGCGCTGATAAAGAACAGACTTCGCTGCACGTTTACTCTACATTTTCCAAAGCTCTTATGCTCTCTGCTGCACTGACAAATGGCCAAGGCACATCATCAAGAGGGATTTTCAGCATGACACTTTGACAGGCTGCTTTAAATAGACTGCGGCTGTGTTTACCGGCTGCACTGCATATTTACCAGACCAACAATCCCCAGCTCAACTGACATCTGCAGTTTTTCCTGTTAGGATCCATTATGCACTCAAATGATAAGTGGGGCAATGTAAAGATGGGCCAAGTAATGAACTCAAGAGGAAGAGATGCTTTTCCTGAGGCTGGAGATAAGAAAGAGACTTGGAGATTGACAGAAAAACGGTGTCCAGTTAAACATGTTACTGAGGGCAGATTGGGAACTTAAGCTGCAGAGCACGATCATGTGATTTTATTGTTTGAAAATAACTTAGTAAAGGAATTTGTCAAGGCTCATTAGTAACCAAAATATTGAGCTGTGAGGGGAATCATTTGTTTTTCTCACAGACAACTCTGGGGAGATAGGTTGTTTTCCCGTCATCTAATCAATCTAATATCCACCAGGGATGCTGACTTATTTGTGGTCTTTGGACAAATTTAGAAAGTTAAAATAGCAACGGTGAATGTAATCATTGCAGTCAGTTCACCCAAATTACATTAAAACACATTTTCCTGCTCAGTCAACCCGGACTTTTAACTTTACTGGAGTCATAAAAGCAAGACAGCCAACATTAACCAGTCCCCTGAAGACTCAACATGCAGGAGCCAAAAGAAAGTCTAGTAGCAAAATCTTTAATAAAACAAATTGGATAACTCTCTGCCAGCTAGTTAGCACAGTTGTTGAATGCTGAATGGTAAATAACCTAATTTTGAGCAACATTCATAATCTAAACATGATGTGTTCCAGAAGCTTCGACACTGTTTCCAAAAATATGTCCAATTTTTTTTTTCATAGTTTGGAATCATTTTACAATATGTAGTATAGCAGCAGTATGACTTTGGTTGATATGTCCTTTGGCAATAACTTATAAAAAATCTAATTACAGCATGTATTTGATAGAGCAAAGTCGTGTCTTTACAGACAGTCTCCAGGTCAACAAGGATAACAGATAACATCTGTCAAGAAAAGTGTTTTAAATTAAATTTTTCACTGTGTTATCTGATGCTTATCCTAAATTACTGGGACTCTGTTGCTGGAAAAACACAATCCTGTCGAATCTTTCAAAGGTAATTATTTAAATCTGTTTAGCATCACAAATTAAATTTCACACACCTTTATTGTATTAATGGTGGTTGCAATGTCTCCATTGGAGCTACATCAAAACTTGGATAAGTAAAAGTAAAACTACTTGTATGACTAAGCACCACCAGGAGTAAATGGGTTTTGTTTTTTTGTGATATGGGTTACTGATGACTTTAACCTTTGATGCAGATTCACTTTCATTTTTCCTAATAAGTCTGTGCTCTGGAGTATTACAGCTGCAAACTGTGTATGTGGGAAATGAGTTGTAGCAGGGTCAGGTGAAGAATCAGATGACTGATATGTTTGTCTTTCAACCTCCAAGTAAAGCTGAGTTACAATGACTGATGTTGTATTTCTTAAGAAACATCCCTTTAATCAAGCAATAATAAAGATTGTTCTTTCAAGGCCAATGAAGCTTTAAGCTGGCACTCTAAATAAAGGCATCACATCACTTATGTGCCATGTTTTGTTAGACCTGCCATAGCATGTTTCAACAAAGAAGGCACCTTAAAAACTAGAATATTTTTTTTGTATAGGAATGCTTTTTTTTAATAGAGGTTTTATAGAGGACTCCTTGGAGCTGGTCCTTCCAAAATGTGTCCCTTCCTCCCCACAAAGAGCAAAGATGTGTTAAATTACAGCTAAGCGGGATGGGATTGGCGTGAGGCCTCAGATCTGCTAACATGTCGCCTGTTCGCAGTCTTGCTTTTATCTGACACTTCCCATTTCACAACACACTGTGTTACTCTGAGCGGAGGATATTGCTGTCATACAGTGACTTTATGAAAGAATGTCTCCAGAGAGATTAGAGGAAAAGCCATAAAACAATGTGTCTACATTAGTCTGTACAAAGTTCAAGTGATTCTTTGAAGAAAACGTAAAAAAAAACCCAAACTGAAATGGTGTGAATGATCAGATTGAAATGCACAAAATCTTAGGAGACTTAAATAAAAGTGTTCTGAAAACATGACACTTTTCGTCTTCTGACTGACGTAGCTAAGCTTAGCTTGCTTTGTTTTCTTTCATCTCCATACATAAAAGCGACAGCTGAGGGTCCAGCGCGTGCTGTTGCACACCTGGCAGTCGTTAGCTTCCTGAACTGCAGTCTGATTGGCCCATTGCAGAGGTTAATCACCCTGCCCAGTGGTTCGCTTCCTACTACAAGGCCACCAAGATTTCTGGCTTATTGAGACCTGCTCTCTCGCCACTGGGTGTCATATAGCCCCACTGAGACACATATTCACTGACGAAAACATCATGTATATACTCAGGTTAGCACTGTTTGTATGTTAGCTCAGCATAGCACTAGTTAACTGATCCATTTCCAAGAAAACCTTTTACCAATGAAGACCATGTGGCGTGGTTGAAAGATTGTAGGTGGGCGTTAAAAAGGGATTATATTATTCTTATACTATTCGATTTTTTGGACTTTTAGTTCTTTAATTTGTCCAATCAACTTTAAGTTTTTATGATGAAAAAGCAACATGACAACTTGACTTGAGATAAACTTTAAATACAGAACAGCTTGTTCATTTTTACCAAACTGGGCAGCTGAGGTTTTTTCCTGTCCCACACAAGTATTGCAGCCTTAAGCTTTGATGCTCCATCTCTGTATCACTGGAAACTGTTGAACCTGAAGCTTACGGGGATGGAGTTCAAGACACAACTTGAGATATCCAAGATTATCTCAGTGTGAGTCTTGGAAAATAGAGGAGTCAACATGTTTTGGAACCCAAATCTCTGCCAATTCCTTTCCTAAATCCTCACATGAAAAACATCTAAACGAGATCTATCTGATTCCACGGGGGAAATCTGGCCATTACCATATGGAGAAATCACAGGATTTAAGTGCTTGGCTGTCTGTACTAGGAAGGATATTGAATAAAGATGTAGTGGCTCGTTCAAAAATAAACATATAAGTCTTTTATTCCAGCTGGGGGGCTTTGAAGGTACGTACGAAACCTTTTTCCATGTAAACCTCAACTTGTGTCTGTGCATATATTCAACTGCTTTTAATGTAGACTTCAGACAGTTTTGGAAATGATGGTTTTCTCTGGTGCCCAGGGTACTTCACAACATCTTACTGAGTACATTAGTGTTTTAAAAAGAAGCATTATACATATACAATAGACATTCACTCACTTACATCCCACTCCTATGAAGTAGGTGCATGAAACTTTAAATTCTTCTACTTGAAAGAAGTTTACTTTAAGGATAGGGTCAGACTTAGGCATTAATAGTTAGCAATGTTTTTTTTTAGCATCATAAAAACACACACTGTGTCCTACAAAAATGCCGTTTTCATAAAGGGCAACTGGATGTAATAATATATATACATATACATATCTAATTGTTTTAGTTCACTTGGGTGCAAGAAGGTTCAGACGTGGCATCTAACACAAAATTTAACAATATTGCATGATGACTCACATTGTTAAAGCAAATTTATAGCTGCTGTGTCTCTCTTACAACACATAGATTTGATTTTGTTATAACGATACAGCAACAACCCAAATTGATTTTAGGGCAAACCCAACTCCTGAAATGGGTGTAACATGAGCATTATTTAGGAGAACAATTATAATAAATGCCACTTTAGTTTTCCTACTCCTCTATGACTAAGCTTCCTATAAAACATGATTAGGGACATTTATGCTACAGCTCATAATTGGGCCTCTTGTTCCGTTACAGTATGTAAACCACTGGAGTTGAGCCAACTTTCAGGAAGGTCATATGCACTTT
>JAOWBC010000539.1:4684873-4707954 GCA_028566105.1 Hypoplectrus providencianus | reverse complement strand
TGTGCATTGCTGGATTCAGTCCATTCAGTTATTCTACCTTGTTTCCAAGTGGTGCTTGTCTGTTTGCAGCATTGGTTGTGCTTTTGTTCTTACAGCCAGTGTGTGTGTGTGTGTGTGTGTGTGTGAGTGTGAGAGAGAGAGAGAGAGAGAGGCGGATTTACGATACCAAATGAGGTCTTTACAAATGTTTGTCTGACTCGTGCTGACGCAGACTGTATTCCAGTAAACCACTACAGATGAAAGAAAATAATCCAAAACCAACTAAAGGACCAGCCATATCTCTTACAGCTATCTATTATGTTCCAGAGCAAGAAATGTAATTCGGAGAACTTGTCGCAGATTGTTTGACATTTAAAAGCAGGAAGGTGCCAAAGCAGAAAACATGGCAGTATCAGTTTGTTTTGGTCCTGGCCATCTGGTTTGTTTTGGCCGGTGTTTCAGAAGAGTCATGTGTGATTATCAAACCACAACTATTTTTCAAGAACAAGTCTATTTATAGAGATCAGTGTGTCGATTGGGCTCTTAAACAGCATGAGGCCGCATTATAAACAGGCCAGGGATGCCCTTTGCCTGCCGCAGTGGGACAGAAATAATTATTGTTTATTAACTCAAAAGAACAAAAGGTCAAGTGTGTTAAAAATGTGTGTGAAACACAGGAAAGGATGACATAAAAGTAAATATCTGTGTGTGAAAGAGCATTACAGAAGGATAGTAACAGGAGATTATATACTGAGTTTGAAACCCAGCACTACAAGTAAACAGACAGGCATTTCACATATCTGTTTGCTAAGACTGAAGGCAGTGTCCACACAATCAAACCGAAGCCAAAAATAAAGACTTTTGGTACAGTAACAAGAGCTGGAGTTTCACTCAGTCCTCACAGTGGTCACATAAAACCTCAACTGTACGTTGAATTCTAAACAAAAAACAACTTGATCCCTTCGACTTGATTGAAATCCATATCTCCAACCCTCAGAAAACCACAAAGCCCACTCCAGGTACAAGCTCCACAAAATGGAAACCTTGTAAAGTGAAACCCCTGTCATCGCAAGAAAATTCTGAAAATTAGATATGGCAATAAGCCTAACGGCCCCCGCAAAAGGGAAACACTTGGGTGCAAGGAATGGAAGGGTTGAGGTAAAGGCATTTAAGCCACAGAATCTTGTTCCGTATTTCGTCATTTAAAGCTAGACACAAGACGTTTCGCAACTAAAGGGGACTTCTTATCAGAGAGAACCAGCCATCCACTGAAAAGTGCAGAATTGGAGATGTCAGACCTTCTCTTCTGAAGCCAGCAATTGCTTGGAACTCTGTGGAATTTGCAGTAGTTTCCACATCTGAGAGGGCCAAGCATCTGCCATAGTTTGAGGCCTGTTATCATTAACCCCCTCAAAAGAAAAACAGAAACCTTCGCCCCCACAACACATAAGGACTAAGCGTCAATCAAAGGAAAGTTTATAATGACGAGACGATGACAAGCTATAGATTTGGTTTGGAAGGAATTTGCAATGAGAAAAACCTCGCAACAGACTTACATAACAGAAGAACTATGATTGAAGTGTCTGGAGACCTCACAGTTGCAAGACATGTTTCTAATTTTTACACTTTAGAACATTTTGTCTTTCCATTAAAATATTATTCCCTTATATAATTCCTTTCCTTCCTCCATTCTTCAACCAGTGACATATGCATTACCATTTATAGGCCATGTATTTAGCACTTATGAAATAAATGCGTTAGATTATTTGATGACTAAATTGTAAAATTTCAGCGCTTAGTCTGCATCATGAAAGCTGCTATCTGGAAGATCTTTCGTTTCCTTCGCTAGTTTTTGGAAACCACTCTTGTTTTCATCCATAGACACAGCACTTTTCTTTGCTTGTTCAACAATAACAAGAAGTGAGCATAAAACTAGCAGTGACAGACAATGTCAGACAGAGTATGCTGCCCTCTCTGGTGGACCAAACACCGCGAGGTGATGGAAAATGGTCAATGACCTCATTCGGCAAAAGAGACTCTCTTAACAGACTATTATTTAAATTTATTTGAATTTCTCAGATTGTTACCTTCACAGAATTCCCCAACTGAATCGGCAAAAGCAAATGCAGTCCAGAGTTTATTTGCCAGCCCCAGTGAAAAGCTGTAATGAAGACAGACAAATCTGGCTGGCTGTGTGCTCTTTGGCCTGAGAAAAACAATTACCCCCGTCTTACCTGTAGTTTTGTTTCTCACTGCCGATTTGGAAGCGATCATATAGTGAGAAGGCCTGGTGTCCGTCCCAGTCTGTCAATTCTACGCGGAGAGCATACTGCCTCTGGCTGGTCAACTGGTAAATATACTCGTTTCCCCACCAGTGCTCTGCAGACAAGCTCCCAAATCCCTGCAGTGAAGGAAGAGAACCACAATAATCAGTGTGGAATTATCACAGAAAATCCATTTTGTAAATCACTGACTAGAGATTCTTGTTATCTCTCTTCTTTTCCTAGAACAATAAAATCTCAACTCTTGAGAATTTTGGAATGGTAGGAGGAATTTAATTTATTTATGATTTATTTTTTTGTCAATCAGAAATTAGACAAGAACAAATGGTTCCTGATGATAAATAATGTGGTTGTTTATCAGCCAGCAGAAATTTTTTTGGACTAAATAAATATGTTTTTTGCTCATAGAATTCCGTTCTCTTACCACTTGGTGAAAAACCTGCACATATAACTCATACTGTATATTAATCTATTTTATGCAGGCTTGCTTTTGGCTTGGTCCTCCACATGGATAGACTTACCTACCTATAAAAAGTGCCTAAATTGATACCAGCTGAAACAGACACACACCTTTTTCCATTTCTGTCTTCCTCTCAAGTCACACATGCTAAACTCATTATTACTTAAAGACTTCTTTCCTAAATATATACTGCTTGCACGGGACACTCCTTCAAACAACTCCAAGCGTTCGTATTTGATCAGAGTGGCTCCCGGTCACAGGCAAAGTGCTTCTGACAGCGGCAAGAGCAGTGGATTGCAGAGGGGAATATCGCAAAGCAGGATGACATTACAGCTCTGACAGGACAGTCTGGACCGCTCCATTAAAGATTGGGAAAGAGGGGGGAGGAGTGGGTTAGAAAGGTCTGTGTTTGTGTGGAGTGTGTGTGGTGATGAGGAATGGGAAGGAGGGAAAGTAAATATGGGGCATTCCTTGAGCCTTAGGCATGTCCTGCCGAGTGGGTGGAAGAGAAAGTGACTGGGGCCCATTACCGCCTTCTCTCCTTTTTTCTCTCTCTTTCCCTAAAATTGATCTCACTCCTGATGAGATGTTCCCCTCTGACTGTCTTTCAGCTCTGTCCAAAGCCTCCTCCTGTGACCGCGGTTTATCTCAACAGCTCTGGTTGGAGGAAAGGCTTGGAGTCGAGCTCTGTTGACAGTTTTTCTTTACAAAGTTCCGGTCCTTTGCAATTGTTCACACGCAAACCTGATCTACAACACTCAACTAAGAAAAGATGAGGAGATGGTTCGTCATATTGTTGGAGTCAGCGCTCGGGTTGCATTTCAGTTACACTAACTAAAATCACTTGTCTGAGAAGAAAAGTAATTGTAAACACTGAACACTCAAATTCTCAGGAGCTGTTGTAACATTTTCCTTCTTGCAATTTTTCGTCATGGCCAACATGAAATCTGCAGTATATGAATAGCATCATGCAACAACTTTAATGGCAATTCCTTCCATGCTTTGATTGTTAACACCTGTCTGCTCTGCATCCATGCTCTCTTGCTCAACCACTATGCAAAGAGCTACATTAGTCTTATAACATCACAATAGACTGGCAGAACTTCCTGTAGTAGGTCTTTAATGGCTGAACCATTTAAAAAAAAGTTTTTACACTAGAAATAAGCTGGAAAATTATGATTTTTTTATCTGCACTGAAATGTCTGAAGCAAATCAAAGGGTGTGAAACTGTTTCCCGTGTTGTTTAAATAAAATAAGCATTTAGACATCTCTACTCACTTGTAAAATGTGATGTTAATGTGTTATAACTTACTGAGGTTGATGGTCAACTTGCTGCTTATTGTAAATTTACTAGTAAATAACTTGAGCTTTCCACTTAACCCCTGACAACTGTATAAGTACCCCATTGGGTGCTTCTAGAGAAATGGTTGGGAACTATTATCTCATGCTGATAAGATGAAAGAGCGACTTGTTAATATACTAGCAAGGTCTCCTGTGATGTGTGGTCTCCTGGTAATGTAATTACAAACATAAGATGATCCTAAGATATCATTTGCACATGTGCACTACATCCCTGTTGCCAAAATGTTCTCTATAGTCCCACAAAGAAATGAAACGTCAGTCGTTACTGAAAGATTTACAAATCCTCCAAGTACATTAAATCTGTGAGCACAAGCCTCTGGAGACTAAGAATGAGAAAATTAATAACACAATAAAACACCATCGATCACCTCCAGGCTTTTCAAGGAGAGACTGTAATACTAAGCTGTTAGATCAGCACTGTAAATGTCGGCCAAGATCCATGAGTGTGCCCTCATGTACTGTAATGCACTCCATGTTCTCTGAAACACCTGTTCAAAGCTGGAGAGTTTCCATGTCTGTCTCACTGGTACTTACTTTTCAGGCCTCACATATTCTGATTTTCTTCTGTTTTGTACCTTTTTCTTTTATTGTCCACTGATATCGCGCAAACTCTTTGAAATACTTTCCCATTGACTGGCAAATTCAACCTCAAGAGCAGTGCATAGGAGGGAAGTAATTAAAACTGGAAACACAAGGCAGATTACAGTGGATAGAATGAATGTAGTCCATTTGACAATAAACTGACATCTTGTGGAAGGTATACACAAGTGACTTACACAGCAAACACCAGCAATGCAACTGCCAGCAATAATAAACCCAATTACCGTCTAAACACAGCTTCGGCTCTGAAATGTTAACACCCTTAATGCAAATATGCATAGATTTCTCCTTGAGGACAAACAGATGAAACACCTGGCATAGTGCTATGGAGACTAAACAAATGTGTTGTTTGCAGATTTAGGTAATAATTTCCTGTTGGAAACGAGGAAGAAAAACAGCATGCTTCACTGGAGTCTCATTTGAGGAGCGGACCAAGTCCCAGGCACCCCAGACAATATTGCTAATACAAAAACGACGGGGGAGCGAATGCTGAAGAGGAATGACATCTGGATCAGTCGATCTGCCTCTTAGTTTTCAACACATTCAAACGAGGCCAAAAAGCACACAACATTTGTCATAATCTCCCTACGGAAGTGTATTTTTTAAAACAGGATGTTTTGCACTGTTTCGTAATTTGTGCTTGATGGATATGGATGAGTGTTTTCTCTGAAGTTTTGTCCATGTGTTGACTCACTGTCTCATACTTTAAGAACCACTATCATCCTCATCTATGAATGGATATGAATGACAGTCTGCAAGCTGAAAGTGTGTTTGTGTGCACGTATTTGTCTTGTCTCACCGTCTTGTACTCCTTCCACGTCCTCTGGAAGTCCACACTGCCGTCTTCTCTGCGCTGGACGACTGTCCATCCACCGCCCGCTGTTTCCATGTTGCAATACACCTACACAATTGAAGAGAGAGGGAGGAAAGGAGGGTGGGTGAAGGTAATGGAACAATGAGGTCTTTGTGCCTTTTTTAAAAAGATTCAGGAGATGTAATTTAACTAACAAGCTGATGAATTCAGCACTCAACATTACTCTCAGCGGCATTAACAAACAATGAAGGGTCATTTGGGCAATTATTTGGGTTCAGACACTCCTCTTCCCAGCTTTCATGATGAATCATCTTTAGGAATGCGACATATCTGAGTCCTCCTCAAATTTAATCAGCTTCTCCCTTATCCCTCACCAGCTCTCCAGAGATGTTCCTCATCAGGCAGCCATGTTTCTGCAGGATCAAAGTGGAGGTCCTGGGTGTAATGTGGCCCTTAACCTTGGACCTCAGTGTGTGTAAGCTGATAATGCAGGGTTGGTGCTCTATCTGCAGTGTGGCTCTTTGTTTTGAGGAGACCCCAGGGTGGAGTGGATAAGGTCTCTCACCTCAGCTAGCCCACACAGCTGAACACACATGAACACAGTCTGGGTATAATTAAGGAAGTGCCCTTGACAGAATCGTTTTCTCCAAGACCAGTTCATCAGTCATGGCATAAAAGCACAACCTACTTAAAATGACAAACTTGGTAAAATATAAATTGGGATTAAAACAATGTTGACTATGTGAGAGCTGCCAATGATTCAGCAGGTGTAACTAGTCTAGTGTTAAGTAGCTTCCACTCAGATAGTGGAAGTTAACGGTTAGATGCTTGTTTTCACCAAGCTAAAAAGCTGCTCCAACCTCTCCTCCAATTTGCACAGTAGCTTGAGTCATATTATATAGTAGATTTGCTTTTATACAAAAATAGAGTACAATTTTAATTTCTGTGATTAGCCCAGCAGCACCATCAGCCAAAAATCCCTGTAACAAACCTTATATTGACCTAATTTATCACTCCCGTTAATCAACAGTATGTAGGCCTATTGTCGAGGAGACAGAATACACACACACTTGCACAAATGTCACCATCGAGATCAGCTGTTTCTGCATCACCACGCTACTAAACTCATTGCACTCACAAAGCTGCCAACTATATTTTCAGCTTTCAGTATTCTGTCTCCTTTAAAACCCACAATGAAAAACTGATAAAGAAGTGAGGAAAAGGCAGATATTTCCAATAAAATGTAGCATAAGCTATAAGATATTGTGGTTTCTCACCTTTTTGGTCTCCTGGGCACTGGTTTGGATGGTGTAGACTCCGTTCTTATGGAAGCCAGCCTGGAAGAGGTCAGCACAGTCGCGGAACTTCTTCTCTTCATCCGCAACCTTTGTGCTATTTGGCACAACTGTGGGAACCAAAGCATTATGGTGTTTCAGGATTTCAGAATAATGTTGCAAAGAGACGAATCAAGCACAAAACCTGCTTGCAGTACTGGAGCAACGAGCTATTGCAAAGTGTTCTTGATGTTCACTGCTACGAAGCTATAGCTGCGATAGAGATTATACAGATATTTTCACATTCTAAAGCTAAGATATTGGTGCTACTTTTTTGCAAGGAATCATATTAAACACTTTATACACCAAAAACAGACACAGGAATAGCACTATAAACAAGAATGGCATTCAGAAAACGTGGACCTCTGCCAAGGCCAATGGTGCATTCATGTGCTCCTTGGATAATCCCATCTCTCATGTTTGAAAGTTAACTTCAGTGTGTTTCTTAAAGTATTAATGTGGAAACATAATATTTGTTGTGTTTTATTGCTCAGAATGCTTAAACTAGCCAATCATAGATGTTTGTAGTATATATTGGAAATTTATTTTCCAGCTTTTTCCAATGACACTTGAATGCTGACCAGTCAAGCAAAGTTAAAGTATTTGTGACTCAAATCTGCTCCAAACTGTAATGGGTTCTTTCTTGGCCCATGCTACATCTTTCCACCAAGTTCCATTAAAATTAGTGGGGTTTTTTGTTATCCTGCTAACAGGCAGACAAATAAATTAACCAAAAATAGAACCTCCATAGCAAAGGAGAGAAACAGTCCATGCTTTAAAAAAATGTTTAGCCTTCATGCAACCTCTTTCGTCAGACTAGTATGGAAATAATGATTCTATAATGTTTTACAAAATCAAAAATTGTGAGCAAACCCGTAACAGGTCAATTTATCATGTTTCAGATCTGTACATCTCAGAGGAGAAAACATAAAGGAGTCTGAGGCAGAAGCTGATTGGTGAAGTCTCACTGTGAGTATCTTGTAACGGCCAGATAATATCTGAGGGCGATGCAGTTATTAGCAAGAGAAAAGCAGTTCATGGACTGGATGATCTCCTGCTCAGAGAGAAAGACCTCAGACTTTGACAGACCAGCTGCATCCATTTCCATCTGTAGATAATTATGGCGGCACTATTTTGAAACCAAGCAAGGGGCTAAGGACAAAATACTACAAGCTATAAATTTCAAGTTCCTGTTATAACAAGTGGTTTATATTTACCTTCCAAGCCCTTGTTATATTGATGGAAATTCCTTCCGATTCTTTTTTTTTCTCTCTCTCTTCTCTTTCTTCCTCCCTTTCTCCTCCCACATGAGGGGCTCATCTTAATTTGTTTTTATTGTTGGAATTGTTGAGTCAAAGGAGATGTCAGGGAAAAGTGAAATGTGTCAGCGATCTTTAGCCTTCACTTTGATCCCCCCTCCTGGAAATGGAACATCCTGGCAAAGGCAGGGTGCTTATTTGGGTCCACTATCTGAGCATTTTGACAAACCATTGAGTGTCAGCGACAAGAATCTCCTGCTGTGACAGGTTGACAGAGTGGGCCCTCGCACTCCAGACTCTAATACAACAAAGAGCGGCCCTGTCAGGTGGTAATTTACCCCAAGCCGGCAGACAGCAGGGCACATTTTAGAGGCCAGGGAGATCACTGACGGAGGGGAACTTTCTGGTATTCGATCTTTAACAGTGTGGACAATCATTTCACAATCGCCTTTGAGAACTCCCTCGGTGGAAGAAGACCGTCTGCTGAGTGACATGATGCTCAAGTGTAGGAGCGGCTCCCTTGAACAGCTTGCTGCCCAGCTCTACAAATATTATTTATGTCCCAATATTTATTTACAGAAAAATATTTTGTGGTTCAGTGGGGACTCGTATTCAGTAGGGGGTTCATGTGAAAAGACCAGCAGGGCCTGGGTGTTTGCATAAATCAGTACCCTTGCCAAATGAGCCCAAATACTCCAACTAAAGAGAGTGAGTAATGGAGCTAAATGGACTGCCATAGACATCACTGCTCCCATGTGACTATAATCAGTCTTTAAATGCTGTTGAGAGTTTAAGTGATTCCATAAAGATCCAATGAATTTCTCTCGTGGATTCATATATATATATATATATATAAAGTACAAGTTCATTCCCACAGTGCACTTTACAACAATGATTTGCCGCCCTGGTTTACATGTGAAGAGGATTATAGCTGTGTGAAAGTGTCTGGGTAATGTGTCAAGTTATATTTCTTTAATAGAAATCCTAGTTCATTTAATTTACTGCTTAGTAAAATGCAGACATTTTCTCAGTTTTGACAAAATCCTGAATTATACTGCATCCAACTACTTACTACTTTACTTCCTTATTTATTTCCATAGAGTGACTGTCTGAAAGTATAAAGTTAGACTGGAAAATTTAAAAGAATGCAAAAAAACCTTACTCTCTTGGCTAGAATTGGTATCTAACAGGGATGTTTGTAACATCTGATTTGCCTGATGTCTAAAATTAATTTTAAATTCAAACTCTATTAGTCTAAAAGTACGAAAACTTTTAGAAAACAATCTAAAACGACCACAGCTTAACCTATATCTCGATACTTAGAGAAATTTAAACTGTGAATAACATTTTACAATAAACAAATCCTATTTTAGCCAATAAAAAAACTTTGTCACAAGTGTCCAAGCTACCTGGCAGGCCCTTCTGCCTGAATGATGCTGATTTTTAGTGCTGATTAGTGAGGGTAGCAATATCTAAACTACTCATCAATGAATTGCAAACTTCCCTAGAATCCTCTGCAAAAAGGCTCTAAAAATATTGCTTCATTCAACAGTTTTTTTTTCAGATGTGTGCAAATGCAACAGAAAATTAAACAGTCTAGTTCCAAAAATAAAATCTTTAAAAAAGGTTGTGGAGTTAACACACGCTTTACTGGGTCTTTGTAGTGTCAAATCATTCTGTTGGTCAGTGAAGTATAAAAATAATCATGTGCAGCAGTCTGGATCGTAAAGCGACATCTAATGAAGTGGCTTACCACATTGTCGTCTGACTACCCACAAATTCCTGCGAATTTTAGGCTTAAAGTGGAACCCTAAAATAATTCCACTTTCTTAAACTCTGAGTAAGCAGCTGTAAAACTGATGAATGTCATTCATTTAGTGGGATAATAGAATATTGTAAAACAAAATCATATTTAGCAGCCAGATTTTTTTTTACAGTGTTCCAAAGCTGCGGTCAATTACTGTTAATAATGGCGTTTGGCTCATTGCGCTCTAATGAGGTTTAGGTAATGATTACAACCTAAACAAGAGGTCCACTGCTGCATCTAGCCACATCAAAAACATGTTACCAGCCCTCAGTTTGCACTGTAATGGTTGAAAGCACACTGGAAACCTTAATTTTAGGGAAAACCATACATGGGCAGATGGAAAAAAAAAAAAGATTTAGTGTTAAAACTCCCTCTTGTAAGTATCTGTCATCTCCCCTTAAGCAAAGATGATTTGAGTCCATGCTTAAAAGGAAATACTGAGGCTCAGTTTTCAAAACAGTGACTAACGCAAGCAGACGCCACTCGATGGCATGAAATGCTAGCCCTCTCCCAAAATGAAAACACTAATCCGTATCTCAAACAAACAAAAGCCCTCCCATGAACATGGAAAAAAGGGCTCTGCTGCTTCTGTTTTTTAAATGCTCCCTAAAAAGCAGGGGATGAACGGTGACATCTACCTACTTTTTCACCTCCGGTGGACGGGGAGTCCCGGAGGAGCTATTACAGTTTGACTTATTCAGGCTGGGGTGAAGAAAGGGGAGACCTCTGACCTGCACACCCGCCTCAACCTTCAACACCATCATGGAAGAGGAAAGGACCAACCACAGAGCAGCAGCGGCCACGTTCCATTTCTATCCCCTCTCATTAAGCTAGCCACCAATCATAGACAGCAGGACGGGCTGTGGTACCCTGCTCTGCTGACCCTGCTGACACGGAAAATAACAGAAACGGTAGCAAAATAATGGCTAGAAAAGCACAATATACAGAGAATGTAATCAAACTTGGCAGACTACAAAGCCTGTAAAACACAGAGCCAGAAGTGTTGCATGAGGACACACTTGAATCTTAACTCAAAGATAATATATAACGAACTGTCAGGCCAAAATGGCCTGAAAAGACCTCTGGTAATTAAATGTAACATACACAAATCCAGACTAAACAGATGGAGTGCGAGCAGAAACCGCCAGTGACCTGCATTGCATGGAACATTAAAATTACAAAAGGGAGCAGCATGATAAATACAAAGCATGTGTTAATCATGTGAAGTCATTATCCACTCATGACTCCTACATCCCTTCATAGCCTTGTTGCTTCCTGTCTGATTGGAAACCTCAAGAAACCATGTGGGGTCGTGAGGGTTCTCTGCAGGAAATCCACAAATGGAAATGAAGTTGCAACCAATCCCCTAACACGGACATTCATGTCAAATCTCCTGTGACCAATGGGATTTAGGGCCGATGTTAGGATCAAGTGCTTTCGCTGTTTAAATAGCTGAAAAAGGGGTAAATGAGTTCACTACGTTTGACCGAACAAGAGAGGTTGCATTGCTTTGGGGTCAAACGTAGGGCCAAAAGAGAAATCCCTGGGCTCGTATTAACTGGAGGGAGAGACTCAGAGGAATAAAATAAGCCAATTACTTCATAACTAGAACCATGTTTGACATATCAATGAAGCTGTGAGTTCGAACTTTATGATGTTAAAAGCATGAAAAGTGATTTTGCAAAAAAAAAAAAAAAAAAAAAATAGCACCATGCTGGTTTATGAGAGGCACCAAACCCCTTTAACAGGAGCACACCAGGTTGCAATAAGAACTATGTTTCTTTTTTCATGCTGCTCTCAATGATGCAGGCTTTAATAGCTAGCATCCCTGTGTCTCTCAGTATGGGGTAAGGTTTATAGAACTAGTGTCATCATAATTTCATGAAGATTGTAAAAATCAAAGATGTTGTCGCTCTAACATCTGACTCGAGGAAGGAAGTGATCCAAAACAAGTTGAGGGCTGCCTCATAGTTCAAGTCTTCAAGCAAGTTCAGGCCTTAAACAGCCAATGCATAAATGTTGCTTTGCACAGTGTGGTCTGGCAAAGGTCAACAGCCATTTTCTTGGGGTAGGGTGAACGCGAGTGGGGGCAGTCAACATTCAAAACACACAGTCCATAACCAATCAAGAGATGAATGACAAGAACTCTGCGCTGGAGCATAAACTTTCCACTGCTTGGACCAAGGCAGTACACGGTGGATGTCCTTGATTTGACTTCATGGTTTCATGTTAAACAAAACTAAGAGCCTACTGTCAGTCTAAAAGTCAGAAAAGTCAGTTATCAGAATTTCTAGAATTCATCCTAAGAAAGGACCACAAATGTAAACCATTTAGTCACAGTATCACCAAAGTCAGGAGGCTTAATTGTCTTGGGAACCATAAATGTCTGTAAGCAATTGCATTGAAATTCTTCCAGTTGTTGGACAAACAGGCAGTTCTCCAGAGCATGCCTTGCTAAAAGCAAAGCTGCTATTTTGGCAATGTCAGATTACACCTAAACAAACGACTATAAGCAAATATGGAATCATTTAATAAAGTGAGAAAAAGAACATCCAGTTGGCTTTATGTCCATGTTTTCAATGATTTCTTCCTTTCACTCGGTTTCAAATCAACACACAGCCTTGCTTGTTGTTGCCATCATCCAAACCGTTCCTGGTATTTCCCTGATTGTTCCAGCTTTGAACTGCTGGGCTCAATCTATTCTCAGTTGCTTTGCTCAGATATCAAACTTCTTGATTTGGTTAAACATTTACTTATATGTCTAACAGGTTGTGACTTTCTTCCTCTCCTATAATAAAAGTGCCAAAATTATGTAATGGCCAATGTGTAAGACCATATTTGCCCTTTGAATTTCTTTAAAAAGTTTCAAATCTGTCAGTGTGTGAGACATGAGGCCAGTTAGCTTACCTCCATCTTTGGAGCAGAGGTTGAGCAGGTTATGGACAGTGTCCATCATTTCCTGCTGCTGTCTCTGCAGGGCTGTGCTGTTCCCTGTGGCTCGGCTCAGCTGGGCTTCTAGCTCGCCGATAACCCCGCTCTGCCTCCCTACCAGAGTCTGCAGATTCCCCTTCTCCTGCTTCAGTGTCTCCAGCTCTTCACGATGTCGCATCTCCATTTCTAACATCTTCTGCTCCAAGAGGCTTAGAGAATGATAAAAAACAGGAAGAAATGTTTGTAATGGAAGATAAAGAAGTTGGTAATTATTATGGTCCTCCAGGGCATCCAGATCCACTGGAATGAGATTTGTTTTTACAGATCTAAATAGATTTGATTATACTGTGCACTTTGTATTATGATATTACTGGTGACTTACTAATTATGTAGTGTGTATCTGTTTCATCTTTTTTAAGGTCCTCTAGTTTAAGATGAATTACTAAAAATCCTTTAATTTAAAATTGTTATTCACTGCAGTTAGTTTGTTTTGGACACTGTGACTGACTTCTATAAAAAATGCTTGCAATGCTCCTTTTACATGGAAACTATTTCCCAAAGGGCAATGTGGGAACTACAAATAATGAGGTCTCTATGTTTGGTTGCTACGTGTTTCCCACATAATATAAACATTAACTTCATCATGCCCTTTCCAGACTCATCTGAGATAAATGAATAAGCCCTTCAGTATGAGAGAATTACCATTATACAATCGAATGAAAGATGATATCAACTGGCATCAATTCATTAACTGATCATATGTTTCTCTCAATTACAGATTTGGTCAAAGAAAAAGTACAGACGACACTTAGAAGATGGAATAATGTCTTAATCGGTAGGGCTAAGGGAAATTGCCCTCAGAGATTATCTCCATAAGCTTCAAGAAAAACTTAAAAGTCAATATCAACAGAGACAAGGCTTGCAAATGGTGTTCATTTTTTTCCCTGAAGTGATTGCATGGAGTCTCTATGGATACTGCAACTAGAGATGTGGACCAAACCCTTTTAAACACTACTTCATCTAAGTAAATCCCATTGCACCAATCACTGTAAAGAACAAGATTTGGAGACATGAAATCCAAAAACTGCAATTTAACTGCTCGATTTTGAAACAGACGACAGGAGTCTGATATAGAAAGCATATCCTCATGCATTTCTCACTGATTTACTGAAGATCACAGAAAATCTGTGCTTCCTTTCTATGCTGTTGTATATACAACTGAAAATTGTTTTAGAAAAATGGACAAACTATGTGGTCATAAATGGGAGCTGGTAGCAGTCTTCTGATTTTGTTTATGCAATCCTGCAAAGACCAGCAGTGCAATGTATCATCTTTACTTCCTTCAGTCTATCTTTGCTACAGTATGAATGGTATCCAGTCTGTGTGGTTTTTGTTTGCTCAAAGTTTGTCTGTTTACCTGTTCTTGTCATGCAGCTTGCTGATCTCATTGGTCTGGACCATTAACTCTTTCTCCAACTTGTTTGTGGAAAGAGAATTTTCCAGCAGCTGGATCTCAAGCCTAGATGTCTGATTCAAAACCTGCCATGACAAAAAAAACATATTTATACAGCAGATCATATCATGCCAATATGCATACTATGTTAATAGTTCTGATACTGTGTCACAACCTCCTAAATTTAACAATTAAGGACTGGATATAAGACATGGAATTCAAATTCACACAGCAATGTAAAAAAAATAACTCTTAAATATTTGTTCTTTTATCGTTCATATTATGTTTTATTTTTTTTCCACAATCATCTGGCTAAAAATTATCCTGTGGGCTCCTTGGGAGTCCCGACCACCAAGTGGAGAACCACTGTTCTGGACAGTAAAGCAAATAACACACCGAACATTTGAGGCACATATAAACCATCAACTTTGTTTTCATTTTGTCAAATGTTCAACCTACACATGGTACTACTTAGGAGATATTCATCCCTGATATGATTATCTTTTTTTAAACTTTGCAAACAGTTATCTTTTTAGTGCTTGAGCAAAATTTATCCACTTCTAGCTTCACAGCTTTCCATCACCTCCTCCTGAAACTCCTCCGTATAAACACGAAAAGGAAACTGAGCCAAATAAGTCAAAGAAGGGACAGGCATTTATATAGCATCAGTATTGTCTTTGGCTACTTCTCTGTAACCGTTTCGGGGCAGTTGACTGTGGAACAGTTGAGTTAATGGAGTATAGGAAGGATCCTCTCAGTGTCTCAGAGCGTGTGGTGTATGTATTAGAAAGAGACAATATATCTCCTTGTTTGAGAACATTAGCATGACTGTTTTTCAAGGCATTACCTGCGTCTCAACGTCAGTAAGCTTGCGTGTCTGTTCAGCCGTCTGAGAAAGAAGGTTGGTGCCCATTTCCAACATGGCTGCGGTGTGGTTGTGGACAGCGCTCTGTTGCAGTTGAGCCATCTCTGTCTTCAGGCTCTCTTTGATGTAGTTCTCAATCTGTACAAAAAAAAGTGAATGAATAAGACTCACAAGAAAAAAGCATTTAAGTTATATACATAGTGAATACAGCAGATGTTCTACAGTATACTTGTAAGTTTGCCAAAAATATGTATGAATGTAAAGTAGGTCAATGTTTAGAGTCAGAATGCCACAATAGCATGTGATGCAAATAAGCTGCTGATATACTGCCACTGCCACTGGCATAGTTAATGTAACTGTAGATTGAAATTATGATCAATTTTTGTCTTTGATCACAGTTGGATACAGTGCTAAAAAAAATGTTTCTCAACTGACATCAGAGAGTTTTTATCTCTTAAAAAATGTAAGAACAGAGTGCACAATGGGACAGCTTTTGTCTCCACTTATACCCCTCATCTCTTATACATTCACATTCACAGTAAAAGCAACTTTTAAGGATGTCATACAATGTGCATTATTCAAGATACATGACAGTTTTTAAATCAACTCTAGAAAGAGTCTCTTATGCTCATCTAAGAACAAACAACAGATATTTTTTTCCATCATTGAAATGGCACTCAACTGAAGAATGGGTTTAGGTAATATAGGCACAGCCAGATGTAGGTTGTTAGCCCTGAATGGAAGCGGGAGAGATGAACAGATATTCACTGAAGCTTGCCTGGAAAGAACTCTTTCATCTTTATCTCCAAACACAAACAAATGACAAGATGGAGGTTTATGTTGGATACAATTCTTCCTATGGATTAACAATATGGACCATCTGTGTACTAAGTTTGTGTTCTTTATTTCACGTTCTTTCCAGTGAATTGTTCATTCAAGGGATTTTACTATCCTACTAGGCCTCACTCAGATTCATGCGCTTTGTATACTTAGTGTATAACATCATTAAGTTCCACTGATTCTTGACCTATTAGATATAGAACGGCTGTCTGTGTATGGCATTTTTTCTTTGTAAATAAATCAGACTTAATTGGAGTTTCAGTGTCCACTTGTTCATCTTGGTGCTCGCAGCCTGAACACACACTGAGGTGGTTCAATAATCGGCAAGTGGGGAGATTCCTAGTTTTGCTTTGGCTCATCAATGGGCTACAACAGCCATGCTTCAGAGACGCATCAGCCAAGAAAAACGAGAGTCAAACAGCACAACATCACATGTGTTGGTGTCCTTAGCAACAGTTACCATCCTGTACTGTAGGTGTGGGTCAAATTATACTATGATATCTTGAGAAAAAGACTCTTTGGGGTAAAAGGCTTTGTTCTGAGGTACAGGACGCTTCAAAAACAGCATCCAGCAAGTCCCAATCTCACTCTTCCGAATGTATGACATTCCTCTTATTTTATTCCTGACACTCATTGACTTAGCTTTACTGACAGTCCAGTGAAAGGGGCCTTTACATATGTTTTCCTTTGAAAGCAGGCTTGACACAACCCAACTATTTGATTCCAATGTTGCAATGTTCTCCCATTCTTTCACTGCTTTCAATTTTTGCCAAATCTTCATTGAAATGTCTCCAATCTCATCAAATGATTAGATCACTGAATTATTAGGTTGATTGCTTATATTAAGTATATATATTGCTTTTGAGCCCATGTTGTGCGCTATAGTTTCTAATTCTAGGGAAAGGAATAAATCTGTATCTGTTGCCACAAAAAAATCTTGATAATTCTTATACTGTGGACATTTCATATAAACCATTTCCTTGCAAAAAAAAAAAAAAAAAAAAAAGATTAGCTACTATCCCCACTTTCATAAAGAATGAATACATGGATGATTTCAGTCAATCTCAAACTGACAGGTAATGAAACAGTTGGAAAAGAGATGGATCTCTTTGCTCTTCTATAGAAACAGCCAACTCTCAGCCATTTGCACAGGTCTGCCAAGTCGAATTAGCTTGTAAATGTAATATCCTCTCTTGGCAACAATATTAAAGTGAAATGTAACATTTTTTCGGGCTGGATTTCAGGCATAATACAGCTTCCCCCAACTGTGAACTACATAAGGCTGATATAAGTGTCACTTTCCACATAACCTCCAATATTCTGGCCCAAGGAATTGGAAAGAAAACAGTGCGTCTGGAATCCACTGGAGTCCCAGTAATGATGGATTACTCTGCCTGATAATGAACCAGAGAATATGACTGTGTTTGGAAATAGTTTTTAGTCCATCTACAAATGTAAAAGCATCGAACCTTGTACGTTGTTTTTTATGCACTTTTAGACCAAAGGTTACAACTTCAATTTTAACCTCACTGTTTTGTTTATCTTTCACACCAGCCCTGCACTTTACTTATCTGCCGAGAATTGTGTTCACTGTCTGAGGATGGTGATTTGCAAAGAGTAAGTCACCTTGAGATAAAAGGCAGTGAAGTGACAGATGTCGAATGGAAACTTAAGTCTGGTGATCCCTTCATGGTTTGTGTCATAGGGAATGTGGCTGACTCATGGCTGAATCTAGTGGGGGTCATAAACGGAAAGTACCAAGGAGAAACAAGATTATGCAAACACACCCAATCATGTCAAATCACCACTCAGGAAGCCGTAAAATGGGTCTATGTGGGTGTCGGGTTATTTAGATGGTTTCTAACCTCGGCTCCAGTTAAATGCTGTGCTTTTCCAGTCAGTGACTACCAATAGTAACTATTGTCAGCAATGAAAGCATATACTTGCTTTCATTGCCAAAACTGGAATGCAAATTTGTGTCAGTTGGGAATGGGATTCTGATGGTGAAACAAATATGAGTTTGTGATGAAAAAAGGTTGTGGTACTTTATTTTCTGCTAAGAAATGGGGCACTTGTGCCAATGACTGATTCTCTCTAGAATATATTTTAACTAAACCATCTTTAGTTGACCTGAAATTGGAATCAATTAATTTCAGTTCATTTGGAGGTTTTCTATGGATTTTTGGGAGACAGAATGCCAATAAAATTACAAAACCAAGTTTCAATATTGTCTGATAGTTGTGAATTATCCTCAAAAAGCAGAACTTGATGAGAAACAGACTTCATACCAGTAAACATGGTTTAAAGCTTTATGGTTTGGTAAGCCTCTGTGTGGGGCCCACCGTCTCAGGGCTGAACTAAAAAAATGGGGGTCAGCTTAAAAAAAATGGCAGGTGTAACCATCTAAGTGGGATATCTGCTGTAAAAGTCAAACAATATAGAACATTATGAATTAGATTTAAGACCTAAAGGTTTTTGTTTTTTTTTACATTTTATCTTTTAGATGAGTTTTGAGACAATGGGGCAAGGAAGATTATAATATAAATCTGCATGCCAACATTTACAAGTGAGTCATAAAGTCAGAAATTGACTTAATGTTGAGTTAAAGCCACTGGTCAAACCAGGCCAAATATGGCTGCATCTGCAAACCCCCTGAGTGTATTTAAGAAAGTGGTACATTTCTAAATTAAGACGTTAATTTCTTCAGGACATAATGTGTTAATTTTTTTTCTTTTGAAAGTTGCACTTTACAATATCAAGTTCAAAATGTACAACTTTTGCCTATCTGTGTGAACATTTTGCACTTTGAAAACAGGAAGAAACCAACATGAAATTCCAGTTTCAAATAAAAGCAAATCTTTTTTTAGTGATTTATGGGGGGCAATCCAGAAGGTGCAATAATACCGGGCTCTGAATTTAGAAACTACTAAATCTAGTCTCTGGTTTCACAAAATCACTGTTTGCTAAGTGAGAGTCACATAAACACAAGTTTATGTTTCCCTGAGTGCTACTTTACACTGAGGCATAAAGGTTTTAGGGTGGTGTATTTGGCACAGTTTGGCTTCATGTGGACTGCCTGAGGCTTTACAAACGACATCACAATGATGGAGATCCATTAATACCTTAGTGGCGCCCTTACAATGTAGCACACTGCACATACAGACTGGTTGGACTAAATGGTTTATGAGGTAAAATTGGTTATTAATCACCAACATAGCTGCTATGGGGTGTCTATGACAGGCTGTACAACTATGGCGCAGGATGCAGACTTTAAGAGCAAAGGGAATGTTCATGGAGGGAGACAAGTGTTCACAGGCAAGAAGGAAAATAATACATCATCTGAGATGCCCAGCATACATATTCTGTGCATTGTCAAAGACCAGCTTCTAAATTGCCATCGCTTGAGAACCAGGAACAGGGTAATTCCTCAAGATGATACTCCCTGCTATCATTGTTACAGATTACTGCAAATGTTTACCACTTTCCTGACATTTCCCATTTACCGTTCTAAAAGGGGGTCTTGATCTTTTTCTAAACAGCGGTAGTGGTGGTGCTGAGAGACACTGGGAGAGCCAGAGAACAGTACGCCTGGACTGTATAAAACACTTACTGCTGGAGCTCTGTCACATCTCTGCTTATCTCTGGCTGTGTGTGTGTCACCGGGACTGTCTGGCCTCTGGGATGCATCCCTTACGCTCAGGCCTTGATCCATTTCAGACCACTTTCTTAAGCAAGAGTATGGAGGGGCTGTAACCACTGCCAGGATCATCCACACTGCATAATTAGCAAACTTAAAATGAACAATGCAAATATACTCTTGCCATCTTATTGCCCACCAACAGTGAGGAAATGTGATACCCCTACTTGAAACCTGAGCCTATAATTTACTCGGGTAGGGCTTTAGGAGGTGCTACCTTGACTCACTGCCCTGCCACTTTCCAGTATTTTATGATAGAGATATGGTCAACCTCTGCACATAATTTATAAAGCTGTCCTACTCAGTCTCTGGCCTGTTTGTATTTTAAATCCACCTTGAAACAGTTTTGAGGCTCTCTGTCTTAAACTCTGTCAAGATGAGGTGAGTAACAACTTAGGCTGATCTCACAGTTGCCCTTCATGACCTTTGCCCAGCAGCCAAAATCCAGGCTTTTAATCAATGGCTGACACATTTTGTTACTCTCATAGAATGCCTATAGAAAGATATGAGTGGCAGACAGATGTAAATATAACAAGCAAACAGATGTGCTTCATGCCTGAGTGGACAAAAGCTTATTCTTGAATATGTGTTGGTGGTTTGATTACCTAATTTGTTCATATGACATCTTACCCAACGGCAAATTTCAAATCATAATTTAGCAATTGTTACGTTCCAGGCCTGACATGCTGAGGAAATCACTTTTCCGCATAACAAGGTGATTTGCATGCAAAAATTAGTCTTTTTTTCTTTTTTTTAACCTGAAATTAAAGCTGTAAATGTTTCCATCTAACTCGCCTACTACCTAAAACAAAAACAAGTCAGGAAATCTGACAGGTGTTGCGAGTGTTTCCAACTCATTTTCAATGAAAGTAGCGAGCACTAACTTGCAAATTTGCCAAATTACATCACACGCTCACTTCCACATTGGTGACATCACCACACATCAGCTTAGAGGTTGGGTGTCGCATGATCGCTGAGCCGCATTTGAAGCAAGGAGAGAGAAAGAAATTCAGCGCAGTTGGCCCAGGAGTTTTGGACTGATGAAAAACAATAACAATTCAATTAACAATCAACAAAAACAATCACTTTAGATAAGTCACATAATTTGTTGTTTTCTTAATAGAAATAAAGTCCCTAAGAGGATCTTAAAAAGTCCTAAATTCTAGTGAGGAGGTGTCAAATTGGAAGCAGTAGGTGTAGTATCATAGCGATTAGTGAAAGGGTAGGAACGGGGCCTGCGGTGTGGTGGGTGGTCTGGCCTCCCATCTCATCCCTGTCTGAATATTGTTGATCCCATGACTCCCCTCAGCCAGGAAGACTGACTGCCATCTGAAAAACAACCCAGCTACTGCCAGCACCCTCTCCTTTAGTGTATTTCTTTCTTCTTTTCTTTCCCTTTGTCTTTCTGTCAAGATGCTAGTGTGTTGATGTCAATTGCGTTTTTTGTCGTGCATTTCCAAAGATACAATGAGCCTTGTGTACACAGCCAGTACACAAACCAACCCTGTCTCTGTATAAAAGACTGTGTAAATCATTATGCTTACTTGAAGGTGCCCAAAATCATTTGGCAGGTTCAGAGGCCCACAATTTCAAAGGGTTTCTGTCACAATGGTTTGTCAACAGGGCAAACAAAGAAAGAAAGTGAGAATATTGAGCCAATGGTGGAGTTGTCTCGGCTGATTGATTTGCTGGTTGTTTCGATGGAAAAACAAATCGGAATTTCTAGCCTAAGGGCTAATGTTTTAGGCAATATAATTTTTCCATATTTATATTTGTCATATATGTGCAATGTGAATGGCCTTGTAAATCAGTATTCTGTGTTAAGAGTTTGAATAAACCACAAATTGTAAAAACAGAATGGAAAATGTGATGTTACATTTTGATATGTTGAAATTTAAATGACTAATGAGCTGCGTAAAGGTCAATTTATGTCAAGTTACAACAAAAGAAAACCACAATGAAATAACAAATCTTTATTCCATAAAGTCTGAGTAAAATGTGAAGTATGTGGTGCTAAATCATAATTTTGAAACAAACTGGCAGAAACGTGGCTCTCGTTGAGTCAAATTTGAGATTTAAAAGTTTATAAGGATGAGATCAAATATCCAAAAATACAAAAGCCCTGAGAAATGGAAAGGGACTTGATGTACTGTTTCTGCTTTTAGTTTCCTTTGGGAAAAGAGATGAAATATTTCAAAACATGATTATGGCAATTTGCTCTTACTGCTATTATCTTAACTTTTTCACTGAGACAAAAAAAAATCACATTTGTGACCTAAGTTTAACTTTCTCCTAAATGACGACAAAACGTACCATCACAGCAGAATTCCTCATCATTACTTGATGTAGCTTCTAGCTTGAGAACTCTTTTTAAATCAAGAACTTTGACAGTGTTATGTCTACAAGACATACCTTCGGTGATTAACTACAGGCTTCAGAGCAAAATGAATCATAAAATGACGTCTGTATGTCTGTAATATGTAAGATAAAAGCCAATTTATCTCAAAAGTCGTTCGTCTCAAAAGTTGTGACCTTGTGTTATGGAAATAATGGACTTTCTCTTAGCATCAAATAAGAGGGATGGACAACATGTTTTTCCTTGAACTTGAGTTCTTAAGCACTCCGGATCGGGTGTTAACACATCCAACAGAAATGTTTGCTTTTCAGTTATTGAAATTTCAATGGTGGTGTGGACACTTGCTTATTTTTACGATCAAAAATAATTCAGGGGATACATTTTTAGAGTTAGTCTAGACATGGATATCTTGGCTATCCTTTAATCAGAATACAGAAGGAAGCAGCACATATAACTTATGGGTAAGTTTGAGTAAGAGTCATTGCCAGACAGCCCTGGCTAAAGCAGTGCACTAATTAATGGAGATATATATATATATATATATATATATCAGTGAAGTACAACTTAAGCATGAAAGTATATTTTCACAAATGATACAGTTATAATGCTGCTCTCTGATGTCAAAATGGGCCCAAAAATTAATCCAATTAATTATGCGTATCTGGCAGTATGGGAGAGGAAGTACTTGCATTCACCCAAGACATGGGAATGCGTAACGGAACCCAAACAACCAAACAAACTTAGACCTGCTCATTCATCCAGAGGCCCTTAGCAGTGAGTACCAGCAGAAGGGCAGTCCATAGTTACTGTGACGCAAGTTGTCCAACATGGGAATCTTTTCTCAGGGACACGTCTGGGCAGGAATATCCCTGATGATGGCCTTTTTTGTGTCATTGCTATAGGCCATGTCAGTCTGCCCCTCTTACTGCAGCACACAGGGATACCACAAACCATCCCACGGAGGAGGCATTTACATCCAAATATTTGAGATAGCATTCCAGTGTACCCTCTAAACATCACAGCAGGAGATTCCTCTGCCAAA
>JAOWBC010000539.1:4637317-4666433 GCA_028566105.1 Hypoplectrus providencianus | reverse complement strand
ATTACATGTTGCACTTAGCTTTGTAATGCCCAACCTCAATTAAGCCAACATGGGTCTGAAAGTGTCATTACACCTCAATCATATTACTTATTATCACATAAATGACGTCCACCAACTGGCTTTGTTATATTATATTTCTAAAAGTTAAATAACGCACCTTTTTAATGCTAACATGCTAACCTGAGGTAGCTAACTCACCAGGTGGATTCAATTAACGGTTACTGGAAATTAACGCGACGCGGAGTTCGTCCAAAACTTAACTTTCAACAGCAACTCTACCCTTTCAACACTCTCCCCTCTTCCTGGTCGATATAGCTAGCTCTACTTATTTTTTTTTACTTTTCTTGAAAATGTAATATTTAAAAGTTTCTTATGTCAGTCTTCTTAAACTAACCGAATTTCTGCTGCTCCTTCCGTCAACAGAGGATGGAGAGGCGTTCAGGGAACACCTGTAAATTGGGATGACGAGAAATTAAGTGGGTTAATATGTTTAAATCTACGAATAGCGCTTTGCTCTACGCCAGAAAATGAAAAACGGATCAGTTTTAATGACATAATAGGGAATGAAATGCAGATTTAATGATATAGGATGTTCTAACAGGATATTTTAATGGTATTACAACCAACAAACGTATCACAATTTTCATGATTTTCTTTTTTGTGTGTGTGTGAGTTGAGTTGAAGTCAATGCAGTGCTTTAACTGTAGGGATTGTGGATGAATTTTATACAAAGGGTTAGGATTATATTGTGGAGGAATACTGTTCATCCTTCCAGAAGTGCAGACTTGGCAACAAGCACAAAAAGCTGTTCTTGTGGCTTGTGGTGGCTGGACAACATACTTCATGTTTGTTTTTTTTTCCTTTTGGTTTGGTTGAAGAACCCCAGACTTCATTGTTTCTCCCACTAACAAAACCAAACCTATGTCCTTAAATTAATTTAGTCTTACCCATATTTTTATCCACTGTTTCTCAAATATATTACACTTATCATTCATAAATGCAGCTGTTTAATCTTCCATCCCTGGCTTGGACACAAAGAAGCACGCTTTGGGTTATAAATGCAGGTGCCACTGGATGTGAAAGACAAAAAGCGTTCCGTGTGACTCCAAAGACGAGCCTCAGCAACTCATTCAGACATCCTTGAATAGCTTCAAGACTCTCAGTGTTCGCCTGTTCCTTTTAACTCGGAAAATTTGAATTTGATTAAATGGTTGCACAACCCGGCCAAATCACTGATGGCACCTTTTCTTTAGCCCCTGAGCCTTAGTTTGTCATGGTGATGGTGATTAAAGTGAGCACACACACATTCAAACCCAGTGTCATGGTAATGCTGAACCAGTGCCAGAATCTATATAGCATTGAGTCATCAGCGAAGGGACCTATTCGCAAGTGCTAATGCAAGTCGCTGTTGTATTATTCTCGTGTTTTCAGTTCAGGGCGGACCTGTCATATTCTGAGTTCCTCCTGAAAGATCCACAGTACGGTCTGCTGGGGCCTTGAGGGAACATTAATCTCACACACAATAGCCTTGTTAACGATTCGCCGAGTGATGACTTCACTTTTCCCATTCTGTGGCTCAGAGGTGAGAGTTTAGGAATCATAGCCTACATATTGTATGCTTTGAGAGGATTTTGTATTTGTAGAGGACTCTGTCAGACGGGGTGTGCTGAGGGGCATGTGTAGGGAGTAAAGAGCTACACTGGTGGCTTACTCTCTGAAGCCACTTCAACAACTCTGCAATAAGCCTATAGAGTAATAAGATCAAGTTTTTAAGCCTGCTTACAGAAATCCGTTTTGAAAATAACACTGCGGCTCAACCTCCAACGGTTTTCCTTGCAAAGACAAAACATAAAAGGATTAAGAGGGAGAAAAGTAGAGATCCAGCTGAGTTTAGAGTTAAACAGAAGTCCAGTAAGAACAGTTTTGCTTTGCTACGCCCTCTGGAGAATGGAATTAAAAGTTAAATCCTTAATTCCTCATAGACTCATCTCCCACCAAGAAAACAGAACATTTCACTGAAATAGCATTATTTAGTTCATGGCCCGACGGTCGGCCAACTACTTTGATTTATACTGAAATAACTTCACAACCACTGGATGGATTTTAATGGAATTTGGTGCAGACAAACATGTTTTTCTTAGGATGAATGATAATCATTTTGGTGATCCCTGAACCTTTTAATTTTCCATCAAGGTCCACCATCAAGTCCAAATCTAATTTTTCCAGTATTTTGATGAAGAACAACTTTGGCTTGATTATAGCATCTAACTATACAAAACTAAGGTTGTGAATATGGTAAAATTATGCTGCATTCACAACAAATCAGGAATCGAGTGATAATAAAAGATTTTAGCCCTAGACTCTGGTTGCCAGAAACTGGTTATCAAATTCCTCATAGAATTTCTCCAGGGATCATAGCTAGCTGTTCTCCAAAAGTGTTTGAATTAACGTTTGTGCAGTTTTGGTGGCGCCATCCTCTGCAGAATCAACTGCCACAGCCCAGATGCACTGCTGCTAGTCAGATTAATGGGTGGGCAGGCATTTTTTGCAGCACCATCTGATTTGTAGAGAAAGCAGGCTTACACCTCCATAACATCAGCTTGATAGCATGGATAGTCGCATTTAGCCCTAAGCACCTCATCACCAAACTTAAAAAGTCAAAAATTAACTGGCATCACAGTCATAAACACCCACTTTCAGAGATTGTGAAGCAGGTTTCACTGCCACTGATAGCGGCTCGGACTAAATACTGCAGCAGCAGCAGATGATTTGATGGATTTCCTAAACAACCCGTTGTGACACATTGCTGTTTGGAGCAATGATGTCATCAGGGTGAGACCACTGGAAGAGTGACACCGCAGAGCCATTAGCACAAGGTGGCTGTCATTCTTTGTTATCCCCCCCGGGCTTCCAAGTCTGCGCTCACCACAGGCATGGCCTCTATCTGCTGTCAAAGCAGCCATGCACAATCCTCGTCCCGCCTCAGTTTCTCCCATCCTCGACTCATGAGGCAAAGTTCATGCCGAGGTGAACGGAAAAGTGAGGAGGGTTCTGTCCGTCAGTATGATGTTAAATCTTTTATTCCACTTCGTACTTTCAGGGCATTTTTTCACTCACTCACTAGCTGTCCAACAATGTGAGCAGCAGAGAGGGAACAAAAGGTTTGGTTAAAAAAAAAAAAAGAGGCATCTGTAGGCAAGGTAACCTGAGAAACTAACTCTGCTGTTGGTCTCACAGCTGGGGGTATGGCACCATGGTGGCAATACAAAATACATCACTAAATATAACAAAATACTCCAACAATAGAAGCAGAGGTTTGTGGTTTGTTTCGTCCCTTTGCTGCACAAATTTATCATCATAGCATTACTATTTCAGTCGATATGCATATTACTTTAGACATTGTGTATATTATTGTGTACTTTATGGTACTGGTCCCATCTGATGTTCCCTTTTGCAACAGTTTCACCCACATTTAGTTTACTTTGTCTCAGTTGTGTACAGTGGAATAATCTTCTGTAAATCTCTGAGATCAAAATTTGTCAAGTTAATATGATGTTGCTTGAACCCTGCTTTCAATTCGCAATCAAAACCAACCCCCATGTGTAAACAAAGGCAAGACCTTTGCTGCTGCAATGCTTGGCTGTCGCAAAGGTCAGAGGAGGGTTTGGCGAGACTCGAGGTATCTGCAGTGGTGCTCTGGGGATGCCACCAAACTAATCTGGAGAGGTGAGTAAACAATGAGCAATGTAGGTATGAAGAGCACAAACACACTGAGAAACGCATAAACAACAGTAAAAGGACAAGTGAAATGGATCTGTTGGCACGTTGCATTTGTAACCTTGCAGTGGATGCTTTAGTTTACTCTGATATGAAGTATTGGTGTTGTTTTTGTACATATAATCCGTCATTATGAAGCTCTGTTCGTGTAATTTATGACTCATTAGCACATCAGTTAAATATGCAGGTGTTATGAAACGATCACAATGATTTCTCACGTGGCCCAAGTCTACCTGACATCCTGCATTGTTTTTTATGCGTTTACTGAATATATGCTGCTTTTCAGACTGTCAGATAAACAATCTGTGGGAATACATGTATTGTTTGTATAGGATGTCCAGTCTTTTTATGCTTTAACCATCCTGCGCTCTGTTCCCAGACCCTCACCCATCACATTCCTCAGCCTTTAGCTAATATTCTCACTGCACATTCATCCCCATCAGATAAAGTAAATTCTAACATTGCGGACAACAGCGAGATGACACCCGATACGAGATGATGACTGCTGATATCACCGTGTTTCCTTCACGAGATGTGTTGGGTTACACAATCAGATATTGGTTATAAACAGAAACATGCTTTTCTGTCAGTCAGAGCAACAGAGTTAGACTGGCTCGGTGTTTGTCGGCGCTCTATAACATTATCAAACATGGAACACGATCGTCTGCGGGTATGCGGCTTTAATTAGCGATAACTAATTTAGCCCGGCTACTTGGACCACTGTTTGACATCAATCATGACGCTGATGGAGACCCTTGTGCCGGCCTCAGATAGGCTACATTGTCCAGCGCCATACATCAGAGGAGACAGGGTAAGCCGAGATAGATTTTCTTACTTACACTGCTAATTTTGCCGCTGGCAAGCGTTGTTTGCTCTCTTCATCTTAATGCACAGCCAGTTTGCTGCCATTTGTCATCTTGTATTTTCCTGTACGGTAATGGGGCCAGTCGGTCCTCCTGAGCATGACATCAGCGCGTGGTTATTTTCTTGACTTAACCTGCCTGTGGAATCAACAACACATATTGAGTCAGTGTGTAGGTGAATGAGATCATACATGTGAGAGCAATAAATACGTCCACCTAGGACTCCCTGCCTTTGGTCTATTCGACTGCATGTTGCCTATCACATCCAATGACTCACCCACGGAGAGCGGTGTTGAATAAAGATGTCACAAACAATTTACAACACATACGCTTCCCGTGTTTCATTGTCTTCTCCTTTCTTTCTTTGGGGATGATGCATGGCAGTCTTTCACGCTGAGATAAATGGGAAAGGAGTTGCTTAAACCTCGGCTGACGTCCTGTATGAAGGATGGAAGGTAAGGATTCAGATAAGAGGTCTGGAACAAGGGTTGGTCTTTGTGCTTCACTGTCCGCCCCACCTCACAGCCCTGCTTGTGAATATTATGAAGTATGACAGCAGACAGAGCAGGGTTTTGTCGATTCTGTCACAATGGTAATCCTTTAATGGACGGAGGCTTCGTTTTCTGAAAGCCGAAGAATGTTTGCAGGGTCTTTGCAGTGTCAGGTAGTAGTAATCTGAGAAAGTTTTGAGAGAAAATGGATTGCTGCGATACTGTTCATGATGCAACATTTATCTCTAAACCTGTGATATCTAGGAGAGATAAAGTGACAAAACTTATTGCAGCTTACTTGTAGAAAACAGAGAAGTATACAGGTTTGAATGATTAAATTCCAGAAAAAAAGGGCTGAAGATCCCTTAAACTGTGATTTAATGCTACTAAAAGTCTGTTAATCAATCAACAATTATTTAAAGGATGTTCCAGATGCAAGGTGGGAAATTGATGTTGACCAGGCTGCTACTGTAAGTTACATAGTTTTAAGCACATCGTCGGCTAACAAGACATCTGATTTATTTTTTGTTTACTGCTGCTTTTTATACAACATAAAGCATAAAAAATAACTGGGTCTTTTTTGCCTCCTTGGTTTTATATTTTTAACAAAGTAGTTGTCATGTTTCATGTGCTGAAGACATAAATATTTGCTTTGGGGAAAAAAAAAAGAAAAAAGAAATCAACTGCATATGGCCAACAAGCCCCATGGGACTAATCTCTCTTTCATGGTCTCAGACACAAACAGAAGCATCTGCATCTGTTTACCATTGACTCTCCCCTGTTTCTGGTCAAGCAATAGTCAGATAGGTTGTCCCCCAGTAGGTGTGGAGTGCCCCAGGGCTCTGTTCTGGGACCAAGTATTTTTTGTGTTTTTGTTTTTGCATTATGATTCTCTTTATACGTAGGCATATCATTGCATTTCATTGTTGTGCTGATGACACTGCTATATTCCTTCCCCTGAAGCAGAGCTGTCCTTCAAATTCACCTCATGTGGTTAAATGAGTATTAAATGTTTGATGTTCACTAAAAAGGATTTTAATGCAAATGTAAAACTAAATCCAGGTGATTTTGTCTGTTGTGTGCTGTTTTGTCAACATTTGGGAAATCATATAATCCTTTTTTCACAAAGAAATAGTTTTATGTTTAAATCAGTATGACTGCTCAATGATTGTCATGTATGCCTTCATTTACATGCAGCTGCATTTTTCAATTTGACTAGCAATAACTTCATATCCAGTTAGACAATTTAAACTCTGCATATCTCTTTTATTTTATGGCTGGTTCACTAATTTTATCACATTCTGCTGAATTTATTCCTGGTATGTACAGTAAATCACTTTACAATGTCAGTTTTGAAAATGTTCTTTTAACCAAGAAAAGTTAATGTGCGTGCTGGATTAAATCAGCGTTTGAAGAGAGAAAATCCCTTTTAAATTGATCTCTTCTCCATCTCTCCCACTCCACCGTCTCATTCTCATTCCCAGAACCAAAAGGGTCTGTTTTTCATTTTAATTTCCTCTGTGATGTCTTCTGTATCTGAATCACCTGATGACAACACAAAGTGACTCTCATATTTTCATTCTCTGCAGCTCTGATATTAATCAGTGATACTGAAACCACTCTGTGTCAGGTTGCCAGTGTATTCTCTCTCATCTAGTTGATTCATCAGTTTACTGGATGGAGAATGCAGTAGCTGCAGTAAACCTTCAGATTTGGCTGCAAACCGAAACATAAAGAGCTTTCATTTTATTCAAATTCTTCAAATCTTTTCCATGTTAGAAATCTAACATGTGACTATTTGGTGACAAATCAGTATATAAATTTTTGTGTAGCATATTTTATCATTACCTGGCCTGTTGAACTGCTGCACAATGTGTTGTCATCACCTGAGACTGCTTTCCTTAGGTTACACTAAGTTTGATGAATGCAATGCAAAATGAAAATATTTTCCTAGGAAATATATATTTTTTCATATTTAAGCATGTGCATGTTTTTATTGGTTCACATAATGAAGACATGTCACCATGCAAAAGGAAACCGGAGCAAAAATAAAACTGGGTTAAAACGCAGACTCTGATCTTTCCCTCGTTTTCTCATCAAGTTTTGCATTCCTGAAGTAATGTGAAGGAATTAGGTTGTTTTGCTTTTGTTTTCAACACAATGATGACCTCTCCATGTGATACAAAGGTTTTTTTTAAGCGTTGTCTCTGGTCTGTTTTGGGACTATGACACAAGTTCACTGGGGCTGAAATACAGATAACAATCTTCTGGCATATGTCAATCTAATCTGGGACTGTCATTAGAATAACTGAATTAAAAATGTTAAAATTTCATAAAGATTGTCGTCAAACTCCTCACAGTTTAAGAAACACACACAGAATAGAAATTCACAAGCTGATCTGCCTCAAAAAGGACATGTTTGATTCAACAGCAGTACATGAAACTCCACAGATAAAGGGATATTACATGCTTTTACCATTTAGGGTGGTTATCTCCTCAGCTGCATGGTGACCACACATTTAAGCTGCGATAGCACCGCTGTGATTTTCTCCTGACTGGTGCCAAACCTGCTACTGTGCCAAAATGTGATTTATAGCGCTTTGAAAGAATATGTTTTGAGCTTATAAGATCATATTTTTATGGCAACCATATGAAAAACAGCACCCAGCAGATATGACCACATCCCAATGCGCGCTCATAAAGTGAAATGTCGCCGAGCCAAAGCAATTAATTTATGTCTCTTGCTGTGGAGCTGATCCTGTGCAGTACTTCGCTAGGATTTAGCAAGTGCGTGGGACTGTGTGTGATGTCAAAGTGATACGACTGAATAAATAACACATATCGCTGATGTTGATAGCACCTCGAGACCTCTCTGATAACTGGAGACATTTATACACTTAAATTATAAAGACAAGGAGAGGGGGGAAAGGGCCAATTAAATGAGAATTTCCACCTCGGGAGGTAGAGAAGCAGTTTCTCTGAATATGGAAACGGCCTGTGAGGCATCATTGCGTCAGTGTCTGGCGACGCTTGCCTCAACCATTAGAAACACAATGAGGTCAGGGAGTGAGTGACAGAGTGTAGCGTGGACCTTAAACACCTCACAGAAAACAGGGCTATTAGCCGCCTATTAAAGCTCAGATAGCAAAAGAGCGTGTCGAACATGTCTCCCTGCAAACTGGCAGTTATTCACCTGGTGGTTTGGGCGGGTTTGTTTCAGTGATCTGTCAGAAACGTTGACTGTGCTACAAACCAGATCTTCACATCCCCCCTACACACTTTACACAGTGAAAGCACTTGAGCTGCTCCTTGAGGTGAATTCCTCAGCTGCTGATCAGAAACAAATGTCTCATTAAACTGTCACCACTGATGAATTGATTCCTTTAAATCAGACTAATTTGTCCTCACACGAGTGTTAATTTGACCTTATCAATTTCATGTCAGGAGGTGGAGAAGTGGTATAAACTTGGCCATGCTGTGTATATGTTTACCAGAGGTCTGTCACATCAAATAAAGCCAGAAGCGCACCAATGGTTTACATCACGTCACTTTGTTGGATGGGTCAGCAGGCCAACACTAAACACAATCAATGACTGGACCTCCAGGACACAACACGGAGGGTCCTCAGTGCTTATTTGAGTTTGTGTCTATGAACTTGTCACGCACTGAAGCCGCTATTACCAAGTGAAAATAAATGGAAACTAATTTAGCAAATGGGAAGCAAAAGCACCACCACATGGTACGTGACCCCGGTGACATCGGGGTTTGACCAACTTGCCGATCTCTCCGGTTCTGTTTGTTGCTCCTAGTGGTTTAACAGTTGACAGAACTGGAGCCTGGAGGTGCAAAGGGCTTCCAGCTTCTCTCAGACAGGCAGACAGCTGTGGCATATTCCCTACCACTGCTGCGCACGTTCACTCTTCACAGGAGTGAGCTCAGGGTTCACTTCAGTTCACACAGATTCAAAGGAACTAGTTCAGGTTCATTTGTTACAGTTGTTTAAAAAAAAATTGTTGATTGAGTGAGAGTATTAACTGGTAACTTTAGGAAGAAGTCACCAATGGTTGCAAGTAATAACTTTCATGAATGTTTGGAATTCAAAGAAATCTTAAAGTAAAACTGAAGAGTTTAGAAGAACATGTTCTGTTAGTGTTCATAACATCTGCAGAGAGAGAACCAGGAATCATATTGAAGATTTCTTAGCATGATGAAAACTGTGCAGGTGGTAATACATTTAAAAAAAACTTTAATATCAAAGCATAATGTGTGTGAATCACAGACCCTATGGCTGTAATACATTAATGATAAATGGTGTTGTTGATAACTTATCATCACATTTCTGACTTCAGACAGTTTCTATGCGGGATATATTTTCAGAACTCTGCTGGACGATGGCAGATGGTTGGAGGCCAACAGATTGATGTAAAGCATGTTTCTGTAGAAAGATAAAGGTTGACCTCACAGAAATGTAATATGCAGCAGTCGAAATGTGGTGTTGAAGAGGTTTTATTTGAAGACTTTGACTTTCCACACCCCAGGTTCTTGGGCGTGGATGGGAAAAATGTTCCTCTCTTCAAGTGAATTCCACAGTGTCTCTTTTGATGGAGCATCGCCTCTACGGACAGAGTCAGTGTTGGTTCAAAAGAAATTACTTGAATGATTTTGATGCATTGATGTGAGGAAGTTGTCCAAGTCAACTGCTCAAAATATTGTTAAACCTAAACGATAGAATACTGTTCAGAATTCAGTCAAAAGTGTCTTGAATTAGGCAGTGAACAATGTTTAACAAAAGAACCGTATGGAATGGAAATGACTGTTCCAGGCATTAGTCAAACCCTCAAAGTATAAAAATGTGGCTTGTGAAAAAAAGATGAGATTGAAAAATGCACAAGTTAATGTTTGATAATGCCCTTTACAGTGCTCATGATAATGAAATAATGAACATAATTCATGATAATGAACATCTAATCGATCATTTGCGGTTCCTTATACTAAGTTGCCTGTCTTCTTCTTTTGGGTTCATCATCATTATTGCAGCCAGTGAGGGTTGCCGCCAACCGCAAGTATAAATATGGGTCTTAATAAGCTGCTAGCACTGCGGTCGTTTTTTTTAAGGATAGGACGGTCTGAAATTGTTGCATGCAGGGTTGAGGTTTTGCAAGTCTCCTTCTCAAACAAAGACATAATAAAATGCTCATAAGGTTTGTTTATCCTTTTCAAGCCTCACTTATATTTGGCAGCATGAGGCTTTATTTGATGTAGAAGTAGTTCAGTTCCTCTGCGCTGGCATGTGGAAATTGCATCTGTCAAAGTCTGTGGCTACGAATGTTTCCTTTTAAAAAACAAAGCCTGAGAAAACCTTTTGTCTTGTCCTCAATGAATTTTAAATAACCACACCTTATCTTACATTTCTATCACAAGAGGATCTTCACAAACTGTGATGGCACCATTTTTTGATGAAACACAGTGAAGTGGAGACATATTTTTAAAAGAATCACATTATTTGGCCATACAACATTGGTCATAAGTCTTCTTAATGATGCCAGATTGCATGATTTCTGTGGTCTATCTGAGAACATAGCATAGTATGCATCCACCCGGATCCTAGAACAGATAATTAACAACGAATGTGTGGGGCAGAACCTTTTATATCATCCCTAACTTGTCCGTCACACAATGAAATACAGGACACTGGAAACCAGCCAGCCTTTCAGCACTACATCCACCCCCTGCTACTTTTAACATCCCGCTTCTTTTTTCTTTCTTCCTCCCCATTGCTCGCCTGCCATGGTGAGGGAGATGTTTTGTACTAAACACCTTCATATGCTTTGCTGCGGTTGCCAGAAAAGCTCTCCACGTATGGAGATCGGCCCAATATGATGACCTCTCTTGGTTTTATTAAAAAGTCAGAGTTGGCCTGTCAGTGCCACTTCTCAGTTCCTTTGAGTACCTTCCTCTGCTGGATGTCCAAACAGAAGAGGAGGATTGGTGTAAATCCCCGAGTTTTAGTGATAGTTATTGTACTCTGCAGCAGGGTGGGCCAACTTGAGAGGGTGATGACCCAGCTCATTGGCAAAACCCACCAGGAATGTCTTCGAAGGTCGTAAATCATCAGTTCTTTCCACCTTTGATACGAAATATGCTTTTGATTTTAGCATGATAATGTTCTTCTGGGGATTACACCATGAAATGACAATAATTTCATTGCAGAGCAATCTGTCAGCAGCATGTAAAAAAGTGACTTTACGAATGACTCATTCTCTTGTCAGTGCGTACCTTTGTGAAATTTCAACCAGCCCATAAGAAAGAATGGGCAGAGATAAAATTATAATGGAAAACTTGACCTTGGATGAATTACACGGTCCTCACTTTCATTTAAAAAGAGCAAAACCATAAACTAGCGGAAAAATAAAAAGATGAAGGCCTGACAGATCCTAGCGCTTACCATTTTTTTTGGCTCCTCAAGCTCAAACTGCAGCTTTTCAGTCAAAAATTTAAGGCAGTTTGTGGGAAATTGGCGTCCCTTAGATAGTATTGTGCAATTTACAAAAACATCTTAAATGACTAAAGGCTAAACAATCTTTTCACAGAAAGAGGTGAAAAGCTAAGGATATTGTGTAAAACTTTGTTAGATCACGCTTGGAATTTGCCTTCCAGTATAAGCCATGGAAATGCCGCCGAGAGGCTTTTTTTGTGCAAATCTAGTGTTGCTTCTTGGTATTCGTAGGTTGTTATATTTTATAATTGTAGCCATAACCAGCAATGACTGCTCACCTTTCCCTGTGACTGCTACTTGGGTCCAACCTTAAATCCCCTTCAATCAAATTTAATTGTTTCTGTTCAATGTCATTTCTGGTGAGAAAATAAATCAGTCATATTTTTGTGGCTTTGGCCATTATGTATCAGATTTTATAGCATTTTACTCATTAAAAATGGTTTTCCTCTAATGGAAAATCATCTGTTCATGGCACAAATCGTACTATGAAAAAAGAAAAAATGTTGAGAAGTACATAATGGTTCCCTGTTAGCCCTGCAATTGGTACTTCATTGACTTTTATACCGTAGTTGAGGTAATATGAGTGTTATACTGCTTTTAAATACAGAGCTCGTCTCATTTACATTCGCCCAGCTCATGTTGGAGCCATTAACATTAGACTGCAGCCATGGCTTTTACAGCTCAGATAGAATGAGCACCTGTAAGTCACATTATATTTATTTCTCCAGACGTCCCCCTTGTGCAATTAAATCAAGCAGCAATTAATGCTGGAAGCCAATGGATGTTGGCCAATAAATCCACCAACAACCCATTTGATCATCACTTAACTATATCAACAACTTTTGGATATTGAGATATTAATTCCCCCAAGATGATGGATCCTCTTTTTGGTAGAGAGGTCGCTCACTGATTGGAAGGTTGGTGGTTTGATCTCTGACCATTGGCAGCCTACATGTTGAAGTATCCTTGGGAAAGTTACTGAACCCAGTGCTGTGCTCATGGCAGGTGGCACTGCTTAGGGTAGCCTTGGCTACCAGTATGAATGTGTGAGTAAATGGGTAAATAAGCACTGTCTGTCATGTAAAAGGGCTTTGAGTGGTCACAAAGACTAGAAAAGAGCTAGACCAGTCCATTTACCATTTATCATCTATTACACCTCTGGGATGTTCAGATTGAAGGTGAAACATCACAAAGGTGTGAATATTGTGTCTTGAAACAGTTGTCTGAAAGGGCCAAAGTAGCATTTGTGTTTTTGAGTGAAATGACTTGTGATTACACTGCTGCATAAAATAAAACACCAAACACTCAAATGTCTGAACAGCCATTTAAAGCTACACTGTCTCAAAGTCAAGGATCCTGACTGATCAGCCCTGTTCTCTTAGTTCTTTACCTTTAAGCCCCAGTAGTTTAACATTAACACCCCTTGTGCAGAAGGTGAAGGACGAACAGATAAAGAGCATGCAGGCAGGAATGGCACCCAATCTGTGAGAATGGGTAGCCCAGGGTCACAGACCTATAAATAACTCCAGCACTGGCCAGGTGTGTGTATAATGGATGGGGTGAGAGTGGTTTAATGTGTGCAGTAAAGTGCCACTTATCTTTGTTAACTTAGTGTCCAGTTAGCAATCAAGAATGCAGAATATAAAGCCTTGTTTTGAGTAAGTGACTAAACTGAAGAAAATGCCGGGCACCAGTTGTCTCAGTAGCTCTGTCCCAGAGCATACATTTGCAGGATGGAGTGGGAAGGGGATTATATTAATGTGTGTGTATTTTTTGATATCTGTCCCTTTAGCACACACCAAACAAACACACATTTGGCATTGCAGCGGGAGGCTCGCGACGGGAGGATCAGTTCTCAGGATGTAACATGACACCAAAGTCAGAGATTTGGCCCCCAATGGAGCAACTAAGAGGGAGGAAATGAGACCAAAAGTATGTACAAATGCAACAGGCCCATCTGAATGTTATGTAATGCTGGAATATTAATATCAGATTTTGACCAAAGTGTTATTTTGAGTGGGGAAGTGTGACAAATTATCAGTAAATCCAGTAGAGCAACAACAAAAGTGAGTCACTGAAAGTGCAGATGTTTGAACTTGACAAGGTTACTGGCAAAGAAAAGTGTAATGCAAACTGATGTTGAGTCACATTAAGAACCAGATCTTTATCTATTTAAATTAGTCTGCTGCACTCCAACCAAATGGCTTGGGATCCAGCAGAAAATAGTTAAAAAAAAAAAAAAAAAAAAAGATTAATAACAGAAAGTCCACAGCTGCTATCCATGCGTGGACAGTTTAATAAGGATGGTGAAATTGGTAAAACATTTTTGAGTTGCTAGTGAATTTCATTTGACATTAAAGTGTCACTGAGGCTGGTTTTCATGATCATGCTCATCCTTGCACTGTGTGCACATGCAGTATCTCGGTTCCCTGAAAGTGGAGGCAGTGTTTTACCAATGGCGTGTGGAGACTAGCACCCTCTTGTGATATCACCACTGCCTCGCTGTCACCTTGGAGCTGGATAAACGGCCAGATGAAATCCAGTCACTGCCTGGAAACTGAGAACTGTGATCCAGCGCTGGCACTGCTGCCAAGCTGTTTGGTCTTTGCTGTGGTGATAATGTGCAGCCTCAACGGCGGTGTGGGCAAACGGAGCGATAATACAGGGAACAAACTCAGTCTGAGAAACATAACTGTCTTAGATAAGGGAGAGTGCACCCTGATTTGCCAACTTTCATAATTAACTTTTATAAAGGTACAGACATATTAAGAACAAAATATGATGAAAGCAACAGAAATAAAGATTTAGTATTGTTTACGCAGCAATTGAGTTGGAGCTCATTTTAAGCACTTAAGGCTCTGTTTCATTAACTGAGGATTTTTTTTAAGTAAAATCCTATTTAAAAAGTGTCAACCTATATCTGAAAAAAAAAAAATGAAAATGCTCTTTTTGTAAAAATGTTTTTTACAAATATGTTAAATGTGTACCTAAACGTTTTTCTGTGAAGCCAATGGGAAAGTGTCTTAAACCTGCATTCTTTGAAATGGCCAGCAGGGGGCGACTCCACAGGCTGCAAAAAGTAGTTTATTAAAAAAAATTATAATTGACAACCTTTGAACATGATTTATTCCTGCAGTAAACTGTTTCATAAAGAGTTTATGGTCTAATAAGATAGTTTTTTTGCCTTCTTCAGTACATCATGATGTTTATTTTATAAATTATGTTCCCACTTAGAGTAAAATAGATGCAGACTTCCTCGTGATTGGCAAGTCACTACCACATCGTAACTTGTACTCGACCTCTAACCTTTCACAGTGGGTTTTCAGTTCATGAAGGTTGCCTCGCTAAACAAGCCAACTAGCTTGCGCAAGCTGATAACAAAGTACTACTCTCTTGTCCAAATAAAGCCAGTTCTTGCTCCAAAGAAAACAATATGATGAGAGCCAAAACGCCAAATTTGAGCCTTCAAAACTGTAGTCCACAAACCTGCGGGTGATGTTATGGAGACTGTGTCCATTTATTCCATCTGTGGGTTTAGCTAGCAGCCAGCCTACAGTGAAAACATTATACGTGTGTGTCCATGCATACATGCATTTGTGCTCACTATCAAAATAAGTGTAAGGGGCGTGGCGTGCTGTAAATCCCCCCCTCTTTAAGGCCTGGTGTCACTGAGGTGCCAGGAGATTATATCCACACGCTGCAGAGTGTATGGAAGAACCGCTCAATTAAATGTTTCATATCTGCTGAAAGGTGTCAGGACAGAGCAGCATGACTGTCTTTTCGTTCCCTTACACCCTCTATTTTTACCAGCCACTGACAGCTGTACGCCGCCGCCGATCTGGACAGCACATGGAATCCATTCCGACAGGTCGCCAACAGCCGGATGCCAGACCCCTATCCACTCTGATCCCCCAACGCTGCAGATTAATTGATTCTCAAATATTGATTTAGTCCCGGTTCTATGCCTCATGTAAAACTGAGACCGATGGACCTCCTCTGCAACATCCTCATCAGAGCCAATTGCACCTGCGGGACTTAAGAACTCATTCCTCAGTGGTTACAATAAAAATAAAGCAAATAAAAAACACACTATCAGCCATCATGTTTGATTAAGACTGGCTTCCTTTTTTTTTAATTTCCCAAATAACAGACTTCAGTGACTTCAGTTTAACTAACTCGGAAGTCACGTTGTGTCAACAGACCACCCTTCTGTGTGTGATTCTTTGGGGACATCCAGATTGTGAGTTTATCTGTAATTTTACAATGGCTTTCACAGCTGCTTGATATTATGGTCAATTTGTTGCACAAGCCTTGATAGGAGCCCACTGCATCATGCCACACTCCACCTAAGCGATGATGTATTTGATTTGGCATCGGGATGCACACAACTGTCTGCTTGACGTGTCTAATGTGACAGGGAAATGCGAACAAAGGCCAATAAGCTCACTCAGTGTCAGCGTGATCGATGAAAAGAGGTTTAGCGTAAAAAGATTTTCACTCTAATTGCAGAGCAGCCTCCCGCCCCTGCCAGCATGGTGTGTGTCTGCACATGTAACCGTGAGTAAATGTGATTAATCTGAAAACCGACACGTTCCCTTGAGTGGCCCTTAATAAATCTGACCTCAATTTAGCGGTTTAGGCCACAGAGCTGCTTCATTTCATTTCAGTGTTGTGTTTTATTCCCTCTCCCCGTGACCACACATACCTGAGCCGTGTCTGGCTGCGAGCTGCCAAGAAGTTTCCGAGCGTATTATTGCCACGTCTCTCTCGAGTGTCCCGTACGTGGCTGGAGAGATGGCATCTGCGTCGAAGGGATATTTCTGCCCCTGGTAGTTGAATGGGCTCTTTGTGTGACCGGCTCAAACCTGCAGAGTGTCACGAAAAGTGCTACTCGTGTCCTTATCTGAAAACGGGACAGAAATGAGTTCCAGACCTGTGGAGGGGGGGCGGTGCGTGCTATCTTAGATCTTGTAGGTGATTTGTCATCCCTTTGAAGGCCACTTTTAAATTCTGGCATCATGTTTTAAAATATTGTCATTGTGAGTCACTCTGTTAGCACTGAAGAAAGTTGCAAATTACACTTTCATTAGGGTTTAAAATCAGATGGCTCACAATGATGGAGCTGCAAGTAATGTTTTCTGTAATTCAAGACTGGTGCAGCATGTCCCTTTTAGGCCTCTTAAGTACACATAATATTTGACATTATAATTCACTTTTCTGCCCAGGGGATTCTGCTTTGTGTTAGACCGAAAAATACAGCTTTCATCAAGATGTACAACTTTCTAATCCTTTCTTTAAGTGCTGGCAGCCAAACTAAGGTAACAGCAGTTTCACCTCCAATTGTCCCTCTGAACAAAATGCAGGCCTTTGAGTTCATTCACAACTGTTACAGAGTGCACAGGTAAATTAATGATTTTTGAAATTTAACTATAGCTCCTTAAGGGGAGTTCACACTGGGAAATCATCATCTTTGTTGACATAACTATATGAATATCACAACTGGGATCATATAAAGTGAAATATAATCCTGTCGTTTATGCATTATTCTCTATTAAACCACAAAACTTAATTTCCTCTGATATTCCTGTGTGTGTCTTCCAAAAGCATGTTTGATCGTTTTAATTTAACACAGATGGACTGCAAGAAAGCACATGAGAGACGATAAAGACAACAGGGAGGCGCTGCAGATTAATATTACGGGAAGCATAAAATGCTGCATTATTTCAGATTTTTTTCTTTTTTTTTAAAACATTTTTTTCTTTTTAAATACCCAATCAAAAAATTGAAAAAAAAACAAACAAAAAAAAACTGATTTGGCTTTGCCATCGTGGGGTATATATTAAACGCTAACGAGGACAAAATTAATTGAAATGATTTTGATCTTAAGGCCGCAGCATTTAAACAAATAGTGAAGATACTATCTGTGTGCATACTCATACAGATCAGCTACAAAATATGTACACAAACATTCAAGGCGTATGAACAACAACTATAAATATGGAGAAAAACTGTGAGAAAGGTCGGCAAATTTCAACATAAATATAGATCATTTGGGTTTTTTGGGGAACATCATGTCGGGGTCATTTTTGACCCTTGAGACAACACAAAGTTTCAGTTTCTGCAGGTTGCTGTTCAGTTCTGAATGTCATTGAGGACTCGTCCCCTGAAAGCCTGTAGATCCTTGGGGCCTTGTTATATAATGACAGATCTAACAGGAGAATCTATCAGTAATATGCTGGACAGCAGCTCTGCAGCCACGAGATGCCTGGTGTTTGTCCCCATCACCTCCTGTTTGATGAGCCTGTTCCACATGCTCTGTACGTTTACCATCTGTTTTCAGCCGCCCACTGCGCATGAACCTGCAAAGCAATGCAGCAAGTCCAACTCCGCTCGGAGAAAGGTTGAGCCTGAAAAACTTTGATGCTTTTACAAGAATAATTCTTGATTTAAGCTTTTTAGACAGTCGAAAAGTGTCTCATTATTGAGTAATTTCCACAGCTCATAATCAGATGATATGCAACCTGCAGTGTAAGAGTGTCAAAGACGGTCCGTGCAACCGTGTGATTTTAAGTGACAATTATTTCAAGTGCTGATTGGCCGGCTGTTTGTCCACTTGAGAGCTGACGAGAGTCCGAGGCACCGGTTCAAAACTAGTGTTAGAATCAACTGTGGTAGGTGTGAACTAACAGAAACACTGGCATATTGCTGGTTTTTAACACTTGGGTTGAATTAGCATTAAAAATGGTTCTGTCTCTGCGTGTGGCTGAGAGAGGAAGAGAAAGAGAGAGAGGAGGTGAAACTGAGAGTTTCAAGCTCATTCAGTCAGTTCTGTCATCACGGATGGAAACATAGCAGCTATAAAAAACTGCGTCCAAAAATACCACTGAACCACACCAACCCCAGCCCTGGTGATCGAGTGTACATGTTAAACACACAGAGCTGATAAATCCATTATGAAGAAATGGAAGAAACAGTGTTTTTAAAGGTAAAAGGTCACAGCCGAGTCTGAAATGTGAAGCCAGAACCGAAGTGCCTTTAAACTTGCATTCTCTCTAATGGCCAGCAGGGGGCGACTACACTGGCAGAATAAAGAAGTAATAAAGATGAACCTGCTTTAATTTGGTTTTTGGCTTCAATCACTGGTCTCAAGTCTTAAATAAAACAGGATCTTCATTTTGTAAATTATTGTAAAAAATAATGACTCAGCATGCTCTTCTTCAAGCAACCTCGTCATATTTTTTTTTTCATTTTATTGAAAATATTTTTTAATGGTAATAAAAGTGTAAAAACTAAGCAGTTCACCTGATTTGGCTGGATTTGCTCTTTAGAAAAAAAAGTAATGCTGCTCAATGGGAATCCCTCAGCAGTTTATACTTTAGTCTGATTGGAAACGCTGTTCCCTCCCTCCAGAGATGACTGATTACAGAATTACAGAAACACAGAGGATGATGTAATGGTTGCAGGGCTGAACTATCACACTTTATCTCCGCTGCTCTGTGTGTGCTGGTGGATGTGCATTAGTAGATGTAAGCGCCAGAACCAGAGTGAACATCAGAGGTAACCGCCGTGTCCAGGACCATTTCATTCATCAGTTTCCAGACACGCGACCGAGACGAGGTCAGAGGGGTGTCTGTGTGTGTGTTAGACAGGATGGTTTCAGGAAACGGACCAAACAACTGATAGCAGAGCACATGGCCACAGAGACAGAGACTGCTTTCAGTCTGAGCCGTGGCTCGTATGGAGGCCTGGGAGCATCATTTGTCCTCTGCATCGATTCCAGTTCAGTTAAAGAACTGGTTTCTTGTTGAGAGTTGCATAAGAGTGTTAATGTGTCTGAAGTCGATTAGTTAACATACAGTTTCTTCCTGAGGTGTTTATTTATGATGGTTTTTATTATATAATTATATTCTAAGCTAATTTACTCCTGATTTGAGCATAATTATGAAAAAAACATGAGTGTTCTCAATCTGATCTTCTGAAATCTAACTCTGGGTCGTAAAGTGAATAAGATGTCTTCTCAAAAGTTTTAGCTCTTACTTTTAAGTCATATTAAGTTGCCCTTTTTCCATGCTGTAAGGCTCATTTCCCACCAAAATAAAAGTTAAAAAAAAGTAATTTCACACAGCATGGGCTATAATTCTTGAAGACAAATTGTCCTTTGTGCAGTTTAAAAGATATTGCAGTAAGAGAACAGAGCGAGCAGACTGCTCCGTTCCCCCCTGAGTCTCTGCTCAACAAATGACTGAAGGAGGCATTATGCAAATGAAGGGGAATCTAATCTGAAGTTAACAACGTCTGAGTGCTCTGTAGCAGGGATCAAAGGAGTGTGTGTATTCCAGCTAACGTCCAACAGACCCTCGGGGCAAACAGGTCATGAAAGCCTCTGATAGCCACTGCCCCTGGGGTGGGACTGGAGCAGGAGAGAGGAGGTTGGAAAGTATTTATTAGGCCTTTATCATCCACACAAAGAGACAAAGGAAGTGCTGCTGATAGCTGGAGAAGTCCTTGGAGGGTCTCAGTGAAAGTCAGCAAAAGGGGAAGCAAGGATCTCAAAGGAATGTTTGATTTCTTTAAGTTACTGCAGGAATTGGGTTACGGTTGCATTCTGCAGCTGGCCCACCAACGATACGCAAGCCCGTAAAAGAAGTCAGGTCGATAAATCATCCATCTGCATGCCTTATCTTTCCCCCCGCTCTGATTCTGTCTCCATCGTCTGTTTGGGAATTCCATATCCATCCTAAGAAAAATGGATCATAGATGTGAACTGCAAATCGTTGCACTGGGAATAATGTCAGTTTGAATGCAGCATTCAGAGACGCGGCTCTGATTTACTGTTTTATCCGAGCTGTGGAAAAGATTACAAGTCGGATATGAGCCGGCACGAGGGAATATCTGACATCAGTCACCGCAACAATCACTGTCAGAGAGATTCCTCATTTCAGTAATGAGCATTATGTTGTCAGTAAGGAGTTCGATGGAAGGCCAAAAAAACATAGACAGTAATCGCCTGCAAAGTTTTGGGGTTTTTGAAATACAGTGTATAACTAGAAAGCAATTTGCACTATAATATTGTGTTGTGAATTTAAAAGGAGTAGTTATAGTCGCAGCTTTGCCTGCAACGAAGAAGCTGGCCTGCAAAGTATTTATTTTAAATAGAATTTTTAGTAGGAAATGTGCAGAAGATGACTGTATTTTCAATTTACAAGATAATACTTTTCATAGTTTTGTTCCTAAATTACTGAATGTTTCCAGTACATTGTAAAACTTTTTGTTTATTTCTTTAAATAATGGCATTCTCTTAAAGTCCTGAAATGCTCACAGACTGCATATTAACATACTGTACAGGATCAATACATTAGAAAATTGTTCAGCTTTACTTTACTTCCCATTATTTGCAGTGCATTCATTAATATGTGGTTTATTGCCAAGAAGCATAAAAACTGCTTCCCCTTATGGTGGAATAATAGATAGAATAATAACACTGAACTAGGATAACATTTTACTTTTTCTATGATTTATTCATGCAGAAATCTGTTCTTATCATGACAAGCTGCGGTAAATGTAGGTCAAGTGTTTCCCTAAAAGTTCCAACATGATCTAAAGCGCAATAAAGCATGAGTGCCACCTGTTGGAAGCGACTTGTAACACAGCTGAATCCCCTGTCAGAAAGTCCTCTACTCAGCTCACCACAGCTTCGTTTTCTTTTTCAACAAACACGCCGACTTCCCTCCATGAATCTTGTCAAACTAACATAAGCAAACATGACAACATGATCGATTTTTCATCTCGCTCAGTTCAGTAAAAATCTGTTAAAGTGACAAAATAATTTGAAGGACCGTGTAATGGTTGAGTGGGCTGTGTGTGTTTGAAGGAGAAAGTGGGTTTATGATCAGTGGACACACACACACACACACACACACACTGAAAGCTATGAACTATGTCACAGCTTAGGGAGTTAAGTCCCAGACACGCTGTCTACAGGAGGGCTCATCACTCAGCAGCCTTGGGGGACCCTGCTGCTGGGTACGTGTTGTAAATGTGGGGCTATTAAAGACATTGACTTTTTGTGCAAGTGTGCATTTGTGTGTGCATGTGCATAGGAAGTGTGTGTGTGTGTGTGTATGTAAAGAAAAAAGTCCTTCTGTCGCTATGTGGGGAATGTTAAGGGAAGTTGTTGAGGGATTTACGCTTGAATATCCTTTCTATTTTTATGTATAGATGCATTCTTATACACAAGCCTCTCATCAAATTTAAAAAAAAAATCACAGCCAGCGTCTCCGCTGGGCAGGAACTATCTCCTCCAGTTCACCGCCTTATATTGTCTATTAGAGGAAGTGGCTGCTTTATTGAAGGATTTACCGTTGCTTCACAAATATCCTTTTCTACTTACACTGCAGCCCAGGAGACTTAGCGTGGCTTGTTTTGACTCTACTTAAAGACACTGGATTTGTAGTGGAGGAAGACTCGGATGTTGTCTCTCTCTGCTGTTAGTTTAAAGCATTTGCATCCAGATCTGATGAGCTTTGTAGTAGTTGTTGCTATTTTTACACATCTCTCACATGGTTTACCCAATGTGGTTGTGAGCTTCAAATGGCCTTTAAACCTGCAATAAACAGAGACACATCATCACCTTTAAACCTCCTCAGACCTGAACTCTTGCTTGATGTTTTTTTTTTATTTATTTCTCATTGATGTTTGGACTTGCTTGGAACCTGCTCAGTATAAAGACTGAGCCTCATCTTTGGACATTATGTAGTTTTAGAGTAAAATGTTCCACATATGGACACTAGGTTTGAATCAGACTAGACCTTTACATTTATTAATTATTTGCATGTCATTGTAAACTTACAGTACTTGTATTCATATCTAAACAAGAATAAGCCATGAAACATGATCGCAATTCTTATAATTTGGATGTTTGGGTTTGGAGCCGCTTCAAAGTCAACACTTTAATTGCAATATCCCTCGTTTATTTTAAATCCAATTTATTGGAGTTACTAGTCCAAAACATGTTATATCATGTAATGATTCAGGGAGACACTGTAAATCCAAAATAAACATCAGGCTTACATAAACTGTTTTTAATATTGTCTCTTTATTGATTGGATGGCCGACTTCAGTCGTTCTACCTTTCTTTTAACAAATCAGCTTTGGCCTGATATTTTTAGATGATTAAAACATTATTTATTTGATTTAATATGGTCTCTTTTTTATTACAGAACATGATGTTTCAAGGTTATGAGATGAGATCACTCCGTTCTGAGCTGTTTATCCAAGGTCAACACTAACCGACTATTAAACCCAGTGTCTGTCTGTGTCTAAAGCGAGCGTGCAGGCCGAGGTCAGAGTGGAGACAGAGGATTAGGTTGTCACTGTGGAGTCCAATTATGATTTATTTTCTAGGTTATAGCCGTTCAAGTTAAATGCACTCGCTCACACTCACACATACACACACCGTGCTTATTTCCCCTTCAGGTCCCAGCAGAATTGAAGGAAACTGCTTTCCACTTCACCCCCCAGGGAGAGGTTGGTCTCTGGTTTGTTTATGTCCTATAGTTGTGTGAGGCTGCACCACAGAGAGGTGGTGCTAATGTTTATGCCGCCTGTGTCCTGTCTAACCTTCCATAAGAGGGGAGCTAAGGTCCCAAAAGGTCCCAAAATAGGCCTTGGTGGGTTGCTGGAGACAAACCAGACAGGGACAGACAGGTATATGTGAGGACAGAGGGGGTTTGTGTCAGTATGTTTGTGTGGATTTGTTTCTGTTCATTATATGTGTTAGCCACTAGATGGTAGCAGAGTATTTAACATAAAACATGAGACGCATCTTTAACCATACTCTGCTGTACATGGCTCATGCACATGCAGGCTCAAGATGTGTTAACAACATGTGTGAAGTCTGCTGTTTAATCAAAGTGTCACAGGAAATACAGCATCTATTATAGGATTGTGACTTTAAATTCAGTTTCGAGCGAGAACAAATATGCATTACATTAAAATGCTGAATAATAGGAAAAAGCATCTGCATATAAAAAGCTCTTTTTGTGTGTTTGATGTTCCCAGGAGCGGTAGGTGAGTGGGTGAAACCATGACAGCGCTGCTAGGAGGCGGGTTGTATTTTATTTACCTAATTCTGTGGCGAAGCGAGTGAGAAAATAAATCTATACACACCCTTCAGTAATGTGACTGTGAATAAAACAGGCTATTTGACTATTTTGAGTGAGAAGAAACACAAAAGTCTAACGTTACACCCTTGTAACTCTGCAGTGTAGAGGCCTCGGCCTCCTCTGTTATGGGTTTTATAAATGCCAAACCTGAAACGTGATATCCGAAGAGGTGAGTGAAAGTTAATGTGAACTTGCTTCCCCATACACACACCCTTCTATTTCACTGGGAGACATAAAACATTTACAGCAGGCCCAGTAAGGTGACAAAAGTGAATTTGATAAATGTTTTTTGACTTGCTGTTGGATGAATTGTATTTGTCTACAGGACACAAGACTGTGCAGGTCTATTAGGTGCCTTATGAAGGCAGAAAACTACAGAAGCAGAGAAGCTGTGAAGGAACTGGCTAGATAACTGCTGACTTTTATTGCCCTAATTTTATGCCTTGTAGGCTGATTATTTTAGCTTAAAAATGCATCATCATGAACCTGCAAATACCTGCGGAAACAGCTTTTGTCTTTCTGGCCCATTTAAAGTTTGCCTAGAAAGATACTATGATTATTTAAAGTCCATAGCTTTCTTGTCTACCATTTGACCTATATGAGTGTTAGATTGTAAAGTGAATAACCACAATGACGAACCTTTAGAGAGACAGGGACACTCAAAGTTGACTCATATTTTTCTCCAACCCCACAGACACAGATATCTTCCTCGTTATTAAAGGCAAGTATGGTTTACTGATCATCCAAAAACTGACAAACACAGTTATCCACAGTTACGTCATATATTTACATACTAATATGTGGTTCAACTTTGGCCCCTGGCTCCTGAATGGTTGGTTATTCTGGTTAAAGGAACCACATTTTAACACTCAGCCATATTTATTAACCTATAGTCCTGTTAAAATGTACGCTGAAATCAATAAAAAGCAATAATATACAGTTTAAAAAATAATTGGTGCTTTAAAATTTGATCAAACAAATCAAACGTTCTGATGACAATTACTGCCACTCTGCTAACTAGTTAGCTTAAGCTTTAGATTAGCTACATTCTTCTAGCCTACATAATGATTTGAATTAGCTACTTTCTTATTTAGCATTAGTTATATTAAATAACAAGGTAAAAACATCAGTACAGATAGCTTTTTGTCGAGTAAAAGTTTAGCTTTGAGCTAGCTAAGGTTAGCTTTGACTTTTCTCACCTGCTAGCTTTAGCTTTCTAGCCGAATTCCAGAAAGAGCAGTAAGTGCAACAGTGATTAGTGATTAGTTTTGCTGACAGTTACGTCTACTGCAAATTTCAAAAGCTGTTTTCCCAGATTATCCAAATTGACCTGTCAGTTAGTCAGAAACTCACCAACTGATATAATTTCAGTAGAGAAAGATTTTAAACTTCATTAAGTGGGCCTGATAAATTTGGATCAGGGAGGAGGCAGACTGCAGAGATTTGTATATAAACATGCGTTGTGCACATTCCCCACATTCAGACCCCCTCTCCACCCACTTCTCCACCCCTCTACTCAGCCCCTGAATTTTTGTTTTGGACGTGGGATTCTGTGATGCTCTGCCAGTGGCACCCGGGCCGTCGAGCTCTGCTCAAATATTTGAGCTCAGACGCAGCCAAGTTGACTTAGCTTGGAAGGCGGTGTTCCCAGAGCTTTGATGGGATGCCTGTGCCGAGCGTGGGGCTTTCAGGCAAGCTGCACTGAGCGCCTCTTGTGCCTCGCTCCATCTTGTGTCTGGTGGGTTTCAAAAACAGACAGACTGGGCTGAGGGTCAGACAGCCACATGAGAGAGGACTGAGGTTTCCCCACCATCACAGACAGACACCGACACAGAACTTGAGCTATCCCGAGTTGTTGACTGGCACAGATCAAAGTCTTCTGGTTGTTCAGGTCTGGTGTGGAGAAGGGAAGGTGGGTTTCTTCAAGGTGAACGAGGAATAGTTTCGCCTCCATTTTTATGAACTGCACTACCAATTTGTAGAGTGGTTTAGTCCTATTCAGCCTTTGCCAATGATATGCTGACCAATGCTGATGATCAGAACACACATGGATGTTTCTTTACCCTCCAGTCATTTCTGTATAATATTCACTATGTGGTTCACTTCAGGACTGCAGTGCAGTATGGAGCTCTAGCAGCTGACGTCACGTAATCCCACATTCAATAGTTGAAATCAAAATGCTGCCATATTGGCAGGAAAGCAGGAAGATTGCTGGCCAATTTAGTGCACAGTCAGTCTCTTCACATGCTGTGTTTATACAAAGGGAACATGGTGGAAAGCTGTTGTGGTCCAGGATGTTAGAAAAATCAGGGAAACCTGATAGTGTTTTCTTGGATTCCTAAATAACTGAGGGGGATTCAGTCTTGGGAATGATACTTGAAGTGACACTTGACTCTCCCAGTGATCAGTTTGTAGCTGGTAGAGTCCAGGGATGATAAATAATCAACAATCCATATTTCCTCCATTTATATCTCTACAGGTACTTTGGGTTTCAAAGAATCCCCAGAGTAGGACAAGGGGAAGATTTCTGGATACTGTGGGTCTGATTTGGCTGTTTCAGTACCAGGGGTGTGACAATTTAAATTCTAGATTGTTATTTATCAAATTGAGCTTTCAATTTCAATGATCAAGAGCAAATGGAGGATTGGCAAAATCTGAAATTTGACCATTCTGCCTTAGTGTGGCATTCGCAAAAATATATCAATATCAGGGCTTAAAACTAATGATCTGTTGATTTTTAAATCAATCTGGTGGATCACACAACGGCAGAGCTTCAGCACTGAAAAAATGTATGAATCAAAAACTTCACTATCAAAATGTCACTATAAAAACCAAAGTCCAATTGAATCATGGATTTTGAGAATGGTGGCACCCCTGTTTATTCATGATAATGTACTTCAGGTACAAGGTAAGCAGTGATAGCGCTATTCATTTTATTAAGGTTTTTCCTGCCACCATGGCGGTGTAAACAAAATAAGTCTGATGCCGCTGCATTTTGTACACAGTGTATCCAAGTATAAGAGTCCACACAGTGTGTTTCCCTGAACAACAGTTATTTGATGAGTTCAAACCAGTTCAGCAGACTGACAACACTCCTGTGTTTGAGATCAGCAGGAGGCAATGCAGTAGTTTTTCAATATGTAACGCTACACCTCTTGAAAGCTGTGCCTCAGGCAAATCTACTGCTTTCTGTTCCTTGTAGCAGCCTTGTCAATTATTTTTCTTGTCAGAAGATTGTTGCGGCACATTTCTGAGTTTGTTACAGTCCCTAAAAGTGAATCTTTTTGTTGTTTGCCTCTTAAACAGTGCATCAAAGATTTCAGCTTCATTATTATAGCATGTTATGATGCATGCTGAGGTGACAGGACCCCCCTTTCTGCTCCAACATTTGGATGAATCATTTCCATTTTGAGATGAGAGACAAATCAGGGTTTAATAAATGATTTTTTTTAAGATGAACATTTTCTCCCACTTGGCTTTTAGATAGCAGCAGAACTGAAAGTGAAAATCAGGCAAACACCTTTGACAGAGTGACAGAGTGGATCTGAAAGCCTGTAATGAAACGACAAAGAATCGCAGTGATAATAGAGAGTATACACGTCTGCAAATCTCCAGAACAATAACAAGAAGAGAGGCTAAACGGGCATAGCCAAGATAATGAAAATCCATGAATACATATGAAAGGGGTTGGATTTTCTCAGAAAACCAAATCCATCTTGCTCCGAGCAGCGTAGGTTAAACAGGAGATGTTTGCCGTCCAAGGAAATTCCCATGGTAGACTAAAACCCTGTTGTTTCCATGAGAAAGAGGAAACCGGGCCTACGCAGATACAGCCGAGCGCTGCAGCAGCCCACGGGTCTGTGCGAGCTGGAGGTCGTCCAACCGAGACGAGTTCTGACAATGAGAGATCTGCTGAACGATCAGCACACATATGACTACCCATGGAGCAAAGGGAACGCTTCCCTTCTTCTCTTTCCTCTTTTGTATCTGGGAGCAAAGTGTCAGCCTCTCTCCTGCGCCCTCACTCAGTTTCCTGCCCGTGCAGAGACCCACCGAACGCTGCTTTTCACCAGTTAACCTTTTTCTGTCTCTCTCCTTGCATCACTTATTCTCCCAGTAACGGCTGTTTAACCTGTCATGTCGGATTTAAGTGAAAGGTGGTGATGTCTGACTGCAGCGTCAGTCGAGGTTTCCACTTGTCCGTCTCCAAATCAATTTTAACCTGGAGATGAACTCCCACGTCCTCCTTTATCATTTTCCTGTTTTATGAAGAAAAAAACTTGTTCTTTCTGTCTTTCATAATTCTTCTCTCAAAAATCTTTGTTTTATCCTGAGAATTATTTACTAACACTCATCTGATAAACATCCAAAAGCCTTGACTTCCATGTTGAATTTGTACATGAATAAGCAAGGATTGCATCGTTTAATCTCCGTTTGGGATTTTGGGCCCCATGAAAAGAATATTAACAGGGCCTTTAACACAGTGTCGATTTAAAAAAAAAAAAATTTTTCTTAACATTTTAGCAGAACATTTTCATCTTCATATACAGTATTTTGCACAGATTTCAAGGTTATTTCATAGGTTAACACATTTAACAGTTTTTGATTATGGGTGTAGCGAAAATTGTTGGTGCTTTTTACAGTATTACAATTTTATGCCCAATTTTTTGAGTGTCCTGAAAAGCACTATACAAGTTTAATGCATTATTATTATTATTATTATTAAAAAGGCCCCTCTCAATCATGGGCCCCAAGCATCCTTCTCCTTTTCCCCCCTTTTGGGCGCCCCCGGTGACTTTATGTGGCCGTATCTTTGAATACAACCTGGAAAAATTAGAGTGGATGAGTTTGTTAATTCGTCTTAGAAATGCTCTAATCAACTATTGCTTCTAATATAATTGGCAGACATTTATAAGACACTTTACAGCACACGGGGGTTATGACATTTATAAAAATCATAATATGTCTGCTGACGGGGGCACTTCAGGGCATTTTGACTGACTTATTAGAGCCGTTTCAGGTCATTTCCTTTGAGACATATGACAGTTCCTGCAGAGATGATTTGATATTGATGTGTGGATGCCCATCACTGACAGACTCAGCGTTGGGATTAATTTCTCCCTTTAAAGTCCGACTGGCATTAACAAAGTTTCAGTAATTGTCCTCCAGTGCAATTAGATTTTCATAAAACCTCACAGCTCACCACTCAAACCATTAGTCCGATTTCTCACCTTCCCACTGCACACCCATACCCCCCCCCCCACACACACGCACAAATACACGCACGCACATACACACACGAGGCTCTGTCCAGTTCCATGTCGG
>JAOWBC010000539.1:4608255-4629958 GCA_028566105.1 Hypoplectrus providencianus | reverse complement strand
CCAAAACTAAACACAATAAAGCAGCATTTGCGTCAGTCTGTGTTGGATCTGAGTAGAGATTTAGATGTCAGTGATAACTCCAAGGATCAGCGAAGAGTTTGTGTATGTTTTCCTTTTTGTCAGGAGTGAACACATAGATCCAGTTATGAAAACAGACAAATCCCTAATGCCTCATTTTGGAACTACCCACTTGTGATGACTTATCCGTGCTGTGAATCACAACAATATTGGAAGATGGCACCAGAAACACTCCACATTTCCAAGTTTTAATATTCGGTGGCACATACTTGTTCTTAGACCTGCCTTGTGAGACGGAAAGTGTCAGTTGGCGGGATTACTTCCCTCCAGATTGGACTCAGAAAAAAGATAGAGGAGACTCGTGCTGATAACAGTCTGAAAATGCCACAGATGCCTTCACAGAGGGTGAACTCAGGTCCTCTCATTAGCCTCCATGTCTAACTCATGATCGCGGTCTTATCCTGTGTAATTTAAGTGTGTATGCAATAAACTTTTAAAAGTAAACTTGCACAGTCTCCTAAAAATAAACAATGTTCTCATGTGAGCTCTTTATTTCCAGTCTGTCTTCAATTTAAAAGCAAGTCATTAGAAGTTACACTGAAGACATTTTAGAAGAGCTCATTTTAATCAGTTTTGCTTATGTAAACTACAAAAGAAACATTAAGATAACAGCGCTTGTACTTTTCTTGGCAATATATTTGGCACTATTTCCGCCCATGATCAGCAATCTCAAGAAAATCACTTGCTCATCACTTTGGCCAGGCTTTATGATCCATCTGATGACTGGAACCCCTGACCTCAATTACTGCTTTAAATCAGCAGTGCAGGACAAAAGAGTTGGAAGTTGGCTTTGCATTTTCTTTCTTTTCTTCTCAGACAAAAAGATCAATAACAAGTTGTAAAAAGTTCAACTTATAGAATGGTCTTCTTCCTGTTCTGGGGCTTTATACGACTGCGACTTCATTCATATTTATAACAGCCCTCAGTGCCGTGATTTAGGATCATGCACCAGCTCCCTGAGCCCCCTTCAGTCATTACATTCCTAACCACAAAACTGTAGTTAAATCATAATGTCATACTCTGCGGTGCCTGGGTTACAGTGACTGGTTGTACTGTGCTCATGCAGCCTTCAGGGTCAGAGGAGACTGAACCATATAACACCCTGTCAGCGAAGGAGGGAGGGGACGTCAACATGTGGTTACACACCTGTAATAACACGCTGTCCACCTTTTATATACACTGTTACGCACCTGTGAGCCACAGTCTCGTCAAGTCAGCTCTTTATTTGCTTGCATAGCCTTACTTTCTGTAGATGGGGTGCTTGCCTGCATGTATTTTACTCTGTGGCCAACAGACAGCACATTCATTCCATGAAAAAGTATTGCAGCACTGCAGTGGGGATTGCTTAGCATGAAGATTATTTTCCATCTTTTTACAGACAGCGTAGTGTTATACTGTCAGACTTTGGACGAGTCTAAATGCTGGGAAAGGCTGTAATTACCATAAGAAATACAGACATGCTGAACTCAATTTTCTACACTCCAGCAGGGTGCCAAATAATCGAGAGTCTTCCATAAAAGTATATTATATCTTGCTGCATGGAGTGCTGTGAAAAATACTTTAATCCCTTTGGATGATTTATGTGTGTATTCTTCCGTTGCAGTGACTCATCCTGACTATTGTTTCCACAGGTAAAAAGCAAGTAAATGATGCAGCGTGGACCTCACAGGATGTCTGTAATACATATGAGATGATAGGGAAACGTACAGAGGCACTGTTACCCTGCGTTATCTCATTCTGGCCAGGAGAGCGATGCTCCAATCACAGCTTAGCAACGGTAACTAGGCAAGGTCTGTCAAGCCTACTGAAGCATTTAAGCAAGAGTTTGGAGGGTTGGTAGGTTTTTTTCTAGTCTTTTCACAAGAACAGAGGTGTAATGAATTGATTAAACAATGTGTTTATCTGCTCTGAACACAGCTGCAACAGTCAGCATGTCCGGCTAACTAACATCCTACCTAACAGAGGCGAGCAAGCAGGCGTAACAGAGCGTTAATGCCAAGGAGCACATCATTAAAGGCCTAATGTTTAGAGTTTGTCTGTTGCTGTTGTGAAAAAAAAAGCCTCTCCTACCCAGCTCAAGAAAGAGTGAGAGAGCTGCGGTCGAACTTGTCTGAACAGACTGAACAACATCACATACTGTTTAAGCTTTATAGCACGGTCCGGGGTTTTGGATGCAGCCTTTATGTTTGACTAGGAGTGAAGCTTACAGGCATGGCGACTGTAACTAAGGAGGGCGGGGTTTAGCTTACTGTCAGCATATCAGCACCTCCAACATTCCTTCTCCAAATGATCAGAGGCTCATGGGGTTAATGGAAAACATTCCAGAAATGGGGAATATAAAGGAACGGGGACTTCCCAAACATGTGAAACAGATGCTTCTCATTCTCTCTATCTCTACCATCTACTTTCTAAAAACTTCTCATGAACTCAAATGAGTCTCCACAACGAAGGCATGTAAAATCATTTTGACAAGATAGATGAGGTTGTATACCACCTGGCACGGCTCGGGAAACTATATGTCAACTTGAATGAACATTATATCCTCAAAAAGAGACAAATAAAATGAGCTGGTAATCTATTTAGATTTTTTTCCCCCTCCTGCCTTTGGAGCAGAGGAAAGAATCTGGCTCATTCAATTGGCCTCAATAATGAGCTGGATGAAAATCAATACTCCCTCACTGATTCAGTGTGTGTGTGTGTGTGTGTGTGTGTGTGTGTGTGTGTGTGTTTGGGCTATAATTAGCTTATAAAATGCACTAACTTCTGTAGTGGTTTATGTGGCTCAGAACACACAATCTGCGTCTTAGAAACAATAAAATACCCATATTAAAAAAACAGTTTAAAGCTGAAACAGATAAATATTTTGCAGAATGTTCATTATTTTGCCAAGTAGTTTATCTCCCTCTTTTCTTTGCCCACTGAAAGCGCCTTGGTGGTTGTAAGTGGTTATAATTGTACATCTGGTAGCAGTTAAAGCTGCGTACTTGGCACCGCCGAGTTTTCTGCCACTCGAGGAGAGCAGCGATATGTTCCAAGAGCAGCTCAGTTCTCTCACTTCATCTCCTGGATGGAAACAAAAGAGACGTTTGATTCAAAGGAGCCAGACCTTTGGTCTCTATGGGAGGGAGGTGAGATACGGAAGTCACTGGTTTTCCTTCATATCTGTACTTTGATTTCTTTTCTGAACCCTTCAGATGTTGTTGAGTGAGCACATAAGATGGAGAATGACGATAAAAGAGACTGGGGAGAAGGCAGGGAGGTAGAGCGCGAGCATGAGATGGAGAGATAAGGGATGAAAACACCCCCAGAGATGATTGATGACAATAGCACGGCAGATATGAAGCCTGCTTTCGACACAGATCCCGACCGTACCGATAATGATGATGATGTGTCACATGGCCCTTTTCTCCCTCTTGGTTCAGCTGGTATTTCCAAGGTGACTATCACTTTTCTTCCAGTTAAAAAAAAAGGAAATAAATGTTATTTTTGGTCTCTCAGTGGTAGGAAAGCACTGAGATTGTTTGAACAGCTGAGTCTAAGATCCCTCTGTCTTGAACAGGCTTTGTGTTATGTTCTCCTCCAGTCGCTTACGATTTTTTACAACCTTTTGTGATAAGAACGTCTTGCTATTACCCCAAACAAAATGACTTTTGAAAGATGAAATAGATAGGCCTCCTATGTAGTGCAAATGGCACCATCCCCAACAGAGCCATTACTATTTGTGTTATTTCATGCCATTTTTTTATCCCACACGAGTCCCTGGACGTTTGGCTAAAGCCAATGTTTGCTGGGATAAAATGAGGTTGTGTGCGATGCCAGCTCCTACCAAGCTCTCTGGCGTTGTGAGGCACAGCATCATGCAAACCATAATCACACACCAGCTCATAGCAACAAACCAATTCCACACAACAACACGTTCTCAAGGACAGATGTTGCCTGATGTGTGACGTTAAGAAGGAAAAATGGGACATACCTACAGCAGACTCAGTTCTGGTGGAGTGTTTTCACAAGACAACAGTTCTCACTGTGACATAATCGTGAATATCTACTATCAATATATCACATTGATTACCTCCTCTGTCGGTTGCACAAGAGACAAGAGGGAATTTCTATTAGCACGGTTATTCAAGTATTGATCTCAACAAGGGACAAGAGATACTTGCGATTAAATGCAGAATTTGAAGGAAACAGGACAATTTCTTGGATTGGAATCATTGTGGTTTCTGACGCAATTATGTTTCAGTTGGTTTTGTTTGTATGCAGCAAAACAAATTATATGAAGAGAAAACAAGGAAGAATGCATTGGCTGAAATGCAGCCTCTCAGCCACTGACTTGCCTTGCAATAATTTTTTCTTTTTATTAGCTTAGCTAACAGGCTACTTGTGAAACGGTCCTCAACACCAACTCCATTCTCATGTCTCAAGTTGCTAATCAGACTGTAAACTAGAGAAAGTTCAAAAGCTGCATGAGAACTGCAGAAATATTGGCCCTTAGATTTTCAAGATTGCTCAAATATAGGTGCTAAGGTGCTGGTGCTTAAATATTTTCAGTTTGTACTAAATTATAGTTATATTCTACGACATTTCATTTGAAATACTGACTTATTGGTTTATTTTTCAGAAACTTAAACCTCATCAATTTAGGCTGTGGCCTTTTCCAGAAGTTGTTGGAAACCTTTTGTTACATGAGCTGTAACAAGGTCCACCAAAGTGAGGTTAGCCTGTTAAACTAACTCAAATGTTAGAGGCACAAACTGGTTAAACTGCACCTTCATCTATTTTAACTGTGCATTTATTCTATAGAAAATGTACTGTAGTACTGCAGTGGTTATAGTTTAGCATGAAGAATATTTTCCATCTTTTCACAGACAGTGCATCCCTGACAAGTTTAAATGCTGGGAGAGGCTGTAATTACTTTAAGAGATACAGGCATGCTGAACTCAATTTCATAACTCCAGCAGGGTGCCAAATAATCAGAGCAGAGACGAGTCTACGCAACACTTTCATGAAACGACATTATGTCTTGCTGCATGGGGTTCTGTTGAAATATTTCTTATTACAAAAGGTAAACCTCGTCTGATGATGAATGTGTGTGTTCTTTTTTGCACTGACTCATCCTAACCACTCGTTTCACAGGTAGGAGAACAAGTGGACGATCAAGTGCGGAGATCACACGTTGTCTGTTATCACACAGGTTGATAGGGAAACATACAGAGGCACTATCTTGTCATAACAAAGCATTTAGTTCTTTTTTTTTCTTGCCTTTCCACAAGCGCAAAAGTGTATGAATAGTTTAAACAGTTTGTTCATATGCTCTGATGTTAGCTGTAACACTTAGCATGTCTGCTTATTTCGTTTAAAGTCAAGCAACAAACCAGTACTTGACAAAAACACATTTTAACGTCTGTCTTGAATCCAGATGTTGCTTTATTCAAGTGGTTGAAACAATAAAAAATGTAATACACCTACAGCTGACTCATGAGTGGATTTAAAAGCCATATGTTTTCCAGTTGTTTTCAACTGGTTGTACTTTCCAAAACATTTCAGAGGGAAGGATGATGTTACTTAGTTTTCATTATGGCTTGTGAACCCTTAAGCAAGATGTTTACACTTTATATTTTAAAGAGGGATTAACCCTCTAAACGACCTCAGCTGGCTTCATTTAAATAACATTTCAAGCCCCAAAGAGCAAGAATAAGAAAATATAGAAAATGCAATTGATAAATTTTGTGTAATAATACCTTGACATGTTAAACCCAATTGATAATCTCATTAATCATGCAGTGTTTTGCAGAAACAAGTATTTCACTTGCCTCTGTACTGTTACATTGAAGGTAATAAAACTTCTGAAAACTCAATGAAGGACCTGGAATATTTACTCAGTAAAAGGACCTGAATACTTCTCTCTCCACGAGTCTACCTCCTCATAGCTGTACAAGTGTATAGTTGATGGTTTTCAAGTTTAAAAAAATGCTGTGATCAACTAATCATGATTCAGCTGGGTTGGAATGTAATTATAAAAGCATTACGAGGTGCTGAGAGCAGCAAGAACAAGGCATGCAAGGGAGAACAGCCCAGACTCTCCTTGCCACCAGGTTACTTTACATATCTGCAACCCAAGCAGCTCAACGCTCCCACCAGCCCTCCGGATCCTCGCTGTGGTAATGGCCGGGGGCAGTCACAGTCTCCTTGGCACAGCCCATCTGTTGTTTTTGTTTTTCAGACGGGGGTTGGAGGGGAGTGGGATGATGGGTGGGCTGGCACTGGCCTGGGTGAGGAATGAGTAAATGATGGGAGGCTCTAGCCACAAATTGTTGTCGGCCTGTTATTACAGGAGGTTGAACGCTAGCAACGGTTTCATGGCCAAACAGTCTGACACAATGGTCATCTCTAAATAAAGGCTCGGCCTACTGACGCAGCAGGTCGGCCACTTTGAGCTTGATGAGGAGGATGAAGCGGAGGAGGTGATTTGTAGCTTGGCCGTACTCACCGCAGGCCTGCAGAAAGGAATCCACTGCAAATTAAAATTTATATCAAGGTTATGTCTCTGATTTCAGAACGGGAAACATTGTATTAGATACGTTAACGCGGCAGCAGAATGGCTCAGTGGCCAGCACTGGCTCCCCACAACAGGACGGTTCTGGCCCCAAATCTCCACCCAGTCCTCTCTGTGTGGAGTTTCCAACACATGTGTGGGTTTTCTCTGGTTTCTCTTCATGCCCAAAGATATTCATGTTAGCTTTATACTCCCGCTATTGCCCTCGACCTTGTGAACTGAGAGTGGCATTGAAGGCGCTGAAGACTAGCTGACACTTCCTGAAAAGTATTTGAGTGATTTATGATTAATGCAAGTCTCATATTGTAAAAAGTGGAATTTTCCACATTCTTTTTTGATTATAAAGCAGGTCTAGCTGCTGAATACAGTCAAACTATTAAAGTGCCTAATCCATGGAGAACTGCACACAGCCTGCGTTCAGAAATGTTGCGTTTAATGGGCTGTCAGGACGTCTGTAAGACTGTGATGTCACAACCATATGATTTAAAGGCAGAAAGTGCCACCACAGGGCTGTTAAAATCATACTTGGGCTGCAATGACAGTGCAGAGATGCTGAGAGCACCAGTGGTGAACTCGGGATGTCTGAGTGGCAGAGGCGAGGAACATTAAAAGGCACCAGTCTGCAAAATGTTTTCCAAAATGTTGGGTTGGTTATATGACACGATATCATGTTTTCTCACTCTAAGGCCACCCAAGGGACACTGCTTTTTCCTATCTGTAAAAGAAAAGAAGGAGGATACTCTTATACTTTCCTACAGTGTCAAGTTGTGTCTACAATAAGTGCATCAAAGAGTGTTTTGCTGTATGCTAGTCACCAACCAACAAACAAGGATGGGTTGGTTAGCTGTGGCATGGGAACTGTGATTGGTTAATATCAGTTTAAGCCAATCAGAGAAAGAGTAAGGCAAAGGGGGACAGTTGAGGTCTTTGCAGTAGAAAAAAAACTTTCATCAATGTGGATGGAATCTAGCAATGTATCGCTGCAAGCATAACTGATGACCAATCAGAGCAGACTTTATGAAGACGCTAAAAAGACACACTGTAAAAATTTTTTTTTAAAAAGTTTGTTTTTTTGAACATTAGAGCATGTAAATATGTAATCGTAGAAACCAAAAATACAAGTATGAACCTAAATATTAGCATATGTTCCCTGCAACAGGCTGATTCACTCACCTCACACATTCACAGTGTATTTAAGGTGAACAGGGAAAGATTTGTCAATGAAATCTCATACTTTACCTTTCCTCCCCAGGTTTTATATTCAGCTCCTACAGCCATTAATACTTGTGTCAAAATATAACTTTCCACTCTCAATGATCCCCAGACAGGCCGTCTTTTGTTTGCACCGTAAGCAGCCAACCGGTTACTCGCTCGCCCTCTCCGTCTGATGCACACAGTCACCGCTGAAGCCAGCCATTGTTCCAGGCCAAGATAATACTATCAGTCCTTGACGGGGGAAGTTACAGTCAGATTGGCACCAGCTGTTAAAGCAGACATACTTTGTGGCCCTGATTAGATTACAAAATTACACTCGATCTCATCTGACATTAATTATTGGACCGTCGTACGTAGCGAACCCAGCGCTGTGCTTTACAGCCCAGAACTGCAAACAAATTACTTGGCGCCTCTCTGCAGTTAAACACGTCCAGAGTAAAAGGCAGACATCTAAATCTGCTGTCATACTGTAGTGTCCAGAGAATTAATGGATCATTTACTGACTTTCATTCAGGCAGAGTAATCAGTATCCCAATCACAACTCCCCATGGAAAGGAGAATGTTTTCCATTGCTAGCTATGTGTTTTCCAGGACACCATGATGTGTACGGTACGCAAATAGGATCTAGCCAATACTGTCAAGCTTGTGTTTCCTCTAGTGGACTATGCCTATACTGAAAAGTTACTTTAAATGTCCTATTATCTGCATGGAGATGTATACCAGTACCAATTTAATTTATCCAATATAAACTAGTAATAGGAATCTGTTTATGGCTCATTAGTAATTTCTAAAATATTAAACACTTTCAACAAAGCCTCACAGATGTGCTGGCATGCTGTGATTTCATTATATCAGTCTTGTTTACACTGACTTTTGCCAAAAAAACAATGTAATGCAATTAAATACACACTTTTTAAGTTTCTAATAGTTCATTAGTGAAAGTTGTTAATTAATGTCTTTCGTAACTTTGAAAAAGATAGGAGGTATATCATCATATTCTGCCTGTGAAGCAATTTCCAAAGCCTTCTTCTGTAACTGTCATTTTTCCACATTTTTCAATTAATGTAGCGACTCGTTTCAGAAATTCCACATATCAACACCCTCTTAATATAATGCCCCAGGCCTTTGTTTTGTAAAGATAAGTTGTTGCTTGTAATGATTTCGTCCAGTATTTCAGGAAGGTAATGAAACACATCCTACTTTTTTACAGTCTATGATCTCATAATTGTAAATACTTCCTAGCTCATCAGGTGAATTCATCCACAGCAGGGAATAATCCTCAACTGTTCCCCTACTGTTTGCTGAAAACATGAATACCCAGCTGTTTCAGGAATTTTTCAATAAATAAGTGGATATCTGTGGCATCTTTTTAAAAATGTATGTTTGTTTGTTGACGTTAAGAAAAATATGGAGTAACACATGATAAAGTGCAGCATTGCCTGTGCTGCTTTGAACTGCATTACACTGTGAGAGGCTACAAAGCAGCAGAAACACCCCTTGAGCTGACAGCACTTGACTCTCAAAAAAATCTATTTTTGCAACAAATGATGAAACATAGATGAAACTAGGACCTGAGTGAAAAATCACCACAACAGTAATGTCATGCAATCTGCCTGGTATGACTAAATCACACAAAGGGCATCTTTAAAACCAGCCGACGCACTGCCATCTGTCAGAAACAGCACACATCACGAGAACGGCCCTCTCTTTATCGGTAAAATGATGTATATCACCGCTCTAATTATTGCCCACACATCTGTTGTCACTGCCTACAAAATCCCCATGCAGAAAGGAGAACGGACAGCAGCGTGAAGCCGCTGTGGGAGCGATGGGGGGGAGATGTACGTAGGTAGTGATAGATTTACTAAGTGATGTAGTGGAGAGCAGAGTGCCTGAGATTTACAGCAGGTCTGCTGCCTTCGAGGCAGAGACACCTTCAGAGACACCGCGCTGGATCGTTCCCATTAAGATTAATAATGCTAGTATTTACAAGGCCCAGATCTCCCCTCAGGAGCCCGAGGCCGCTGGTGCCAAACCACCAGCAGACCACAGCAGAGAGGCCGAAGGCAAGCAGGGAACACTTACTGATTCACCACGGCACTTCTTTGTGATGCTTTTTAACTTTCATATAAGCTACGACTATATTTTATGTTTCATTAAATCTCTGATGCGAAGTGCTGAACTTAGGGCTTTTTCTATTATTTAACATCTTATGGTTATACGCAGGGTTATGCTCTGGGCCGGATGATTAATCAGATTGTATTTTATGATTCATTTTTGGCTTCCAGTGACTTTAAAATAAAGATAGTGATGGTGAAATGATTATTGTGCTGCACACACTGATGCTCTCTTAATACATCCAACAAACACCTAATTACCGAGTGAATTATGTTGGATATAGTTAACCAAAATGTTGAATATATGTCTATGTCATCATAAGGATGGGGCAGAACTGAGGGTGCAAAATTCTGTAAATTTTCCAAGTCAGAAACTTTTCATGGGAAAATTGCATGATATCTTAAAGACCATTTAAGTTGTTTAGCTTGGCTAACGATTTATATGATTGTTCTATGTATCTGTTCATGCCATTAAACAAACATTTTGGATGCCCATCAACAGCTGGTTATCAAACTATTAGAAATAAAAGGTCAGAAGGAAACAAGGTCTGTGTAGCTGCACCTTTAAAGCTCAATTATTGATGTAATAATTATGTTATTTCTCATTTATTTTATTTGTACAAAAACAAGTTGACGATTGCTACTTTGGCCGGCCAATCAATTGTTTTAAGCCATGCAAACTTGCTGCTGGCATCAACTTTCTAACTTATTTCCAAAATGATTCCTTTAACTCTTCTATTTTCTTGACACACAGACATTACAAACTTTAAACGAAAAAACTTATTTATCTTCAATAAATACAATGATTTTATTAACAGCATGTTAACAGATGGTTAGACCTCTTTAGTCTCTTATATTGTGATTATAAAATTATGTCACATTATCTGAAAATGTAATAAAAAAAACTGCTACATGAGTATACATTGTATATGTTTTAAACACATGAAGGCATCAGATTCTATCACTCCTTTTCCGCAGGCTTTGGAGTGTCAAGAGGAGCGTGAGCACAGTGCAAGTCCAGACCAACTCTGAACTCAGGATATATTAATTTTATCCAATAAACTGTCTGAATTTTGTTTTCTTATTTTTTTTTATAAGAATCCAGTTCGTTTTTAACATAACTCCTAAAGTTGTTGTCATGATAATGAACTTTGATACAATACTAGTCTGATGTCAGATCTGCTTTTTTTTATACAACTTAAACACTTTAAAAACTACTGAACATGGATACTGTATTGTGGTACTGTAAAAGGAAGATTTTGTCCTGCTATTCAGTCTCGGATTGAAAAGACATTTTCTTTTCTTCCTCGCTCTCCAGTGGAGCGTGCTCACAGTCACTCCGCTCTAAAAGGTTCAGATTTGCCTGTACTGCTACCAGTTTTTGCAGCCTGTCAGCTGAGAGACAGCCTTGCACCTTGGTGGAGCAGAAGCGTTGCTGCAGGCGCTCACAGGCACCTGTTGTCGGTGGGATCTGGAGTATAGCAGAGGCGACAGCGGACAGCGGCTCGGAGGAACACAGCCCCTTCCACCAGGTAAACGCGGACACGTGCTGGCACGAACTCCATATCCCGGCACCCTTCCATAATCCCTGTTTGGCTGAGAACCTGGCAAAGCTGCCAAGCACTTTTCCCTCGTCAAGATTTAGATGGTGCGACAGGTTGGAAATCACATAGTAAGCGCTGTTTATCTGTTCCCCGGAGAGCGTCTGCTGTCCAACGTGCTTTGGGTCGAGCATGTACGCTGCTGCGTGGATTGGCTTCACGCAGAACTCCTGACACCTGTCTAACGACGCCATGACGGCTTTCTGTTCAGCACTGTGCAGCACTGACCCAGACAGCGAGGCCCCCATGTGGTATCTCAGCTGACTGAACATGTCGACCACACCAGAGAGCACGGCGTCTTCTCTTTTTATGTAATCAATGTAATTCCCAATCAAGACAAGGAGGTTCCGGCTGCCGCTTAAGCCTTTCCAAAAAGCTGCATCCTCTACCGTCCCCCTGATGGATGCTTCCACATCCAGAGTGGGTGAGACGGCCATCTCCTGTAAAGAGTTCTGACCCTCCAGGAGGCTGTTGAACATGTTAACCACACCAGTCCACTCTGAGTTAACAGGCAGTGTGAGTGTTGCCCCATTAGCTGTGTGGTTTCTTATCCTAGTCATTTGCCAGCACCTAAAGGTCTCTGCTAATGTTTCCTGCTCTGTAACACACCTCACCACCTGCTCAGCTCTCCTGCAAAGAGCCTGCATGGATGGTGTTGCAACAATGTCATCGAAGAGCTGTTGGACGCCGCGCGATGTGCAGCCAATAGTTGAAATGTGCGGGAAGGCTTCTTCAACTTGAGCCCAGGCTGCCATCATTTCCGGTACATCGTCAGTGACAACAGCAACAACTCTCTGTGGTCCCACTTCATTTATAACATCTTTCAGTTCCTCTGCAATAAAAGTGCCTGTGAGTTTCTGCTCTTTTGTCATAGTTCGTTTGTAGAAAAGTGGCACAGGAGTTGCAACTAAATAGATGATAGCTCCACTTTGTTTAATGTTAGACCAGCTGCTGCAGATTATGGTGACGCAGTCTGCTTTTCCTACGGCCTCATGAACCTGGCTTTGTACCCTGTCATACTCACAGTCCAGTAGATGAGAGGACAAAACCTCTCTGGTGGGCGGACAGTAAGCAGGCCGGAGCACGCTGAAAAATCGTTTCCAATAAATATTGTCCGTGAGAGTGAGGGGTGACGAAGTGGCATACACCGCTCTCGCCAGGCACTCGTCAGCGTACGCCTGGCTGCGCTGATCCACCGAATCAATGAGGAACTGTCCCCCAGGAGTTGCAGATGGTAAGAATGAGAAGGAGGGAACAGGAATGGATGCAGAGGAGCTCCCATCCTGGCCCGGTGACTGCTGCGAAACCATGGAGTATTCCTTGCATTTGTCCAAATGCATCTGCATCTTGGTAGCATTTTTGGTGTAAGTCTTTAAACAGTAGTTGCACATGAAAGTCTCCCTACCTTCCTTAATAGCTGGAGTGAAATGCTTCCAAACACCAGACTGTAGGCGAGGCATTGTCCTGTATATGAAAAAGGCGGAAAAGCAAAATAATGCGTATCAAATATGTGTGGACACTGTATGGAAACTTAGACAAAATCCTTATCATTACGAGGCACAGTTTGAACATTTTATATCTTGATTATCTATTAAATGTTTACAATGAAGGCAACTCTGAGGCCTCCCACCTCACCAGACATGGTCACAAGTCACAAAGTTAATACTCAATCTTGAAGATAAAAAAAAATAACAAATAAGCACAAAAGAAAACTTTTGAAAAATTTTGTAAAGTCAACAATGACATATTGTGCAAACTCTTTATATGCTTGCTGGATATAAGAAACACACATTCCTGCTCTTTTTCTGGAAGAGAGCAATGATTTCTATTTGACCTTCAAGATAATTTAAATTGCCTTGTTGGTTTCAGCCCTTTTGCTTATCATCCTTTAAATTAATTAATCTTGTGACCACTTATCACAGTGAACATCAGTCTATGTTTTTTTCTCTTCCTTTTTTTGTTGACTGCTTTTCAAAGATTCCCAAACCTTACTTAGAGTATTTTTTCCTTTTTTTTCTCGAAAACACAAAAAACCTAGACCCCATTTAGTGGTCTCCAGATTGAAAACCCCTGCCTTTAGTGAGCTGCATGGCATTTACTATACTAAATTCCTTTAAAAGTTGAAATTACAATGCAGAAGTTGTACGACTAATCCACAACACTTGCTTTGAAAGTGCGTTTAAGATAAGTGCAATTATATTTTAATACTTGGATTCTATGAGATCCTAATAAAATGAAAGCATCTTTTGGAACTATTAATAATTACTTCAAACACAACACCACATTAGAAAACGAGCCACTCGATTAGCTGTTGTATTATAAACCCACCTGTATGTATGGACACTTTAGCACTTTCACAACGATTTGAAAGCACATTCAGAGACGCCTTCGCTTCACAGTTCTTGTGAATTTTCATCCAGCTGAAGCAACATTTAGCTGTATTGGCTAACTCGATAGCCGGCTACAAACGTTAGCAAAGTGGTACAAATCAATGAATAAAGTCCCGACAGTACACCTTAACTGGACCGCAAACTCACACCGTATATAATTATCCTATGTTATGACCTGGTTTACTAGGTTATTTTAGAAAGTATGTCATAATTTGGCGAAAAAACTGCGTTTCAGTTTAGGTTTTCGTGCCGATGTTATGAAAGTGAAGTTACTTCCTGAAACCGTCAAGTAAGGGAGCCCACATGGGTCAATAAACACGTGTTCGCCTATGGAAGTTTCAGGGAAGCAGATGAAAGTCGAGAGATGCTACATGTTTGAAGAAAATACCGTCTTCTGGTAGGTGTCAACCGAAACCACCTCAAACTCATACAAAACTCATATTGTAACGATTCATTACAATATGAAAAATGTAGAATAGAGAGAGCTATATGATTTTCAGTGTTGGAACGTGCTCTTAATTGCTACTACCGTTCATGGAGAGCAGTGTATTCATTAACTTAGCAGTTTTTTTTTTGTTGTTTTTTAATTCAAATGTCCCTTCTTTTCTTTGCCCTCCTTTTTCTTTCCTCACTTAAGACAATTGCCTTGAAATGCTGAATGCTGTACTGCATGGCTTCGTCATACAATGCTATCATTGTTAGGTATAAAAGACCCCTTTTTCATCAGACATTTTAACATGTGACAAGGTAAAGCACAGGTGTAGTCAATTGCATTAATTGCAGCCAATTTGTTTCCCTTTATGAGCCCAAAGTGTTTCCCATGCTAGCTGGTGTGGCGTAGATCGGGCTTTTCCTGCTATTTGTTAGCTGTGTAAAGGGTGTGTTACAGGATAATTGTAATTAATGAGAATGTTGGTTTCAATTAAACAAATTTTGACATTCAGTTTACTTGCTAACAACAAACTCTGTCAGGCCCAGAAATATGAGGCGCTCAGTTGATTAGACAAGTAACACTTAACCCAGGTCATCCAAACCCACTTACTCTGGGTTAATACTGAAATTGTGGGAAAATGAATAATCCCACTTACAGGAAGACTGTGTGCGCACAGCTAGCTAGTAGCTAACTGTACTAGCTAGCCTACTAGTATGGTAGTTCAAAGTTGAATTACAGGATTCAACAGTCTATAAACTGCAAGAGTTGTTTACATGGATCTACATGTGTTTTGGGTTATTTTATGCATAGAAGTGCATACAACTTTTTGGGCTTCGTGCACCACTGTTCACCTTTCATAGGAGTGAGTGAGGCCTACAATGCTATATCCAGTTCTCTTTATACATCCATGAGCTAGAGGAGCATTTCTTCTTAATTAAAAATCCTATTAATGCAATAAACCCAATTTATAATCTGAAACTATCAAATGTAAATTTTTGTCTGCTAAATAATTTAATTTTGATTTACCAAAAACATAAATTAACTAATTGTTTCAGCTAAATATGTCGACTGTTTGCTTTGATTTACAACGTTTAAATGTGTGTACTGTAAGTGTAAAGTATGTGATGTGTTACATTAATTTAAAATGAGTGACATGTGTAGCATTTCTTTCCAAACATGAGCAGTTTAAAAAATTCAGATCCCTATTTGCATGTGCAGCAGGCTGACCCTCACCACTGGTGTAGGTCTGTGCTAGTTTGGGTGTTAATAGCCCGGCTGATTTGCTGTAACACGAAATGACAGTGATTATCTCGAGCACGGGGTCACATTTCAGTGCCATGTGTCTATCATTAGAGACATTTCTAGAGTTTATACAGTGTCCAGGTTTTTGTGGAGCGGCGAGTCCAGCCAAAGCAAACTAACTCTATCTAATTTTGGGGGCAATCCGAGCTGGTAATGTCCGGTTGTATCATGGCGCTCCTCAGAGGGAGAATATGCACTTTGACATGCTGCAGAGAGACAGAGACAGAAACAGGACCTCGCTGAAGCAGAGCGCTATTATTTTCCTGTCTCTCAGCGTTGGATTAAGTCGCCCAGCCCTTTTGAGAGCATCAGCATTCGGGCCAGAAAATTAGGAGTCCAGACCACAGGGACACCAGGAGAAAAAGGAAGCAGGATGATGTCATGACATGGCAGTGATGGAGGGCGATGTTGGTTTTCTGGTTAGTTGGCGGGTTTGGCCGCTCTCAAGCCTTCTCTGGTCTCATGTGAATTGTTTTTTGCCATTTATTCAAAGCTTGTACTTTTTTCATACTCATATGACTTGATAGGAAATTCCAGTGGCGACAGAAGGAAAAGCACAATCAAGATGTCTCGCAGTAACAGAATTTGATTTAAAGCGCAGAAAAGCACATTTTAATGTATGATAAATGTTTTTTTCCCTTGTTTCGTTCCAGATTTAGTTGTCCCCCAAGCAAAAGCTTCCTCTCTAATCCCGTTTAATGTGGAACTGTAACAGGATGACATACCAAAAGCAGTTTCATGCTGGCATGTTGATTTAACTGTCAGTCTTGCACACAAATCATTTCTGTATGAAAATACAGTAATACAATCTGCCAACGCTGCAATGATGACACATAAGCCCCTTCTGTCTGTAGGTTGCTGTGGAAAATGTGGCTCATAGATTAAAGTTATCGTTTAGGATCCAAGAACCGCTTTCATGTGTTCTCTGCGAAATGCCCTCTCTTTATATCGCTCTGTCAGAGTCAGGCTTAATCCGTCAGTTCTAGCTTTGGACCCAAACACCCTGTGACATAAAAGCCTTTCAATTACCACGTAAAATGCGCTTCTTTCAACATGAAACAGTGCAACACACTCTTGACTTAGGAAGGCATTAGGCCGCTCAATGGAGACGAATTAAATGGTATTCTGCTTTAATGGCCGATCTCTGCGTCTTGGAGCTTTAAGCTAAAATTACATCATGGGACTCTGTTAGCAATTACTTGATTTATATCAGGGTTTGGCCACTTTTAAGCAGACTGAAAATAGCTTTAGTGAGGTCTTTGAGAGCAGTTTATGGGAAAACATCACTTACTGTATGTGTTGGCTGTATGTTCTGCTCTCAGAAAATGGCATTCCTTGTCGTGAGGGTTTAGTTTTTAACGGCAGTTTCATTTGTTCTCTCTGTCTGTGGTTGACGTTTATTCATATGAGAAGTGTTTCCATATTGTCTTAAAGCTTGCCTTCAAACACGGAGGGTTTTTTAATAGACTTCAGTGCCTGAAATTGGGCCAGAACTCATGAGTACTGACATTTGGTACCTTTACTTTGAATAAAATATTAAGGAAAAAACAGTCATATTGCTGAGATTCATACAAACATAGGCTATGTACCATAACTGATGGTGAGAAACCAGGTAATTATATGTAAAATCAAACATTCAGTACCCTCATAAAGCACCAATAAAGGATTCTTTGTCTTATACCAACATTTCCTGCCATTTAATAATATGAATGAGATTTAAAGCCAATATGTTGTTAAATTACTGCGTTTATATGATTCACAGTGCAACCTTGTATGATTCACTATATTGTAGGGACTAATTTTCCATCATTATTGTAATAATCTAATCTTTTTTTCTTTGAAAAATATATTAAAAGGATCATCAGAATGGTATTTTGAGACATACTTTGTCCTTAAGGCGCTGCTCTGAGTGTTAGTTTTTTTTTGCTTGCACTTTTTGTTTGGAGCTCTCATCTCCTCTTTATTCTCAGTCTATGTATTATCTCAGAAATGCTAATTAATGCCAGATATTAATGTGATACCGCTCTCCATGATAAGACCGTACGGGAGACTATACTTGATTCCCGTGTTTTCAGGTGCGATTTGATGAGCTTCTTTTCACTCCTGATTTAATCTCGCAAACACCACCAAACTCCAGTTTAATTAAAAAGCCAAACAGTGCTGTCATCAGTCTCCGGCAGCTGTGCAAAGGCAGGACAGATGCATCCCACAGCCTCTCCCAGTTAGCAGTTGGGATCCATCCATGTCAATTATAATCCACCACGACAGTTGGCTGAGTGTGATTCATTATGGTTTAATACAGGATTAAGCTAATTAGTGATCATCAGCCCGTTCTTGAATAAATATCATGTCCTGTTGCTCCACACTTAAATCATTGATCTCTACCCCAGCGTGCTCTTCCCTTACCACCCAGCAGAGGCCACTGTGGCCAAGCGTCTTCCAGACCTTTGACACCAAGACGTCTGTCTCTCAGACTCATGGGGACCTCAGCTTGATGCCAATTGGCCAAAACATAGTGCACATAAATGCCTCAAAATAGGACATCATTGCTGAGCAATAAAAGTAAATTATGTCATTTGTTGTTGTTTTTTAAACCATCAAATATTGTTTCATGTAAATGGTAATTTTTAACGCTGTAGATTGACATGCTGTCAAATGTGCCCTGCGGATATGTTGGAATAGCGTATGTTTTTGTGATTTATAAGACATTTTACTTCTCTTACATGACATAGCTTTGCATCTGCATCTTTAGTGACGATTGAAAATCACAATTATACACACAGCCTCACAAGTGAGTCATGTCAAATTTAGCGTCAGCAGCATTTGTCCTTCAGAACAAAGAGCCGCTATTTTTAGATGTGGGTTTTAAAGGCAAGGTAATGTGCTTTTATACAGGCTGTAAATATGTGTGAAAAATCTCCAAACTCATGACAACACATGGGAAATAAAATAGGAAATGGGTCTTAAAGCATTAAGGCATGCAGGTCACTAGTACATCCTCCTGATGCAGAGACAATTTTATGTTCCTGACTTTGGGGATCAGTTTCTCTTTCTAGAAAGTGAGAGCAAATGCAGCGCTCAACTTAGCCTCAGTTGAACTAATATTAAGTTGTATTGTGTCAATGTGCCCTAAATCCAAATACATCAGAGGACTCGCTGTCAGCTCACATGGTGCATCCTAATCATCAACAGGCCTGTCGCGATAATAACTTAATCTTCTTATGGAGGTCAGCAAAAATAATTGAAGTCATGCATATTATACAATATCACAAGTTGTTTTTACATGAATATTTGTAAAAGAACGTCACCAACATTTCAGCAAACATGATGCTATAAAAACAGCTCGCTTTCCCTACTGTTATATTTTATTTCCTGATTCCACTGACAACAAAAAATCTAGGCAACAAAAAGGTGGCAACCTGTTGTTGTGATCCAACCCTTTCAGTTGTAGCTAGTTGGTGGTCTTTCACCATATTAGGGTCAGTTTGGTGTGGGTCTAATTATCCCTGTCTCTAATGTTTGGACCTGATCTGTTTGTCTTTGAGTCCCAGGTCAAGATCAGGAGAAGATTTCTGTTCTGTTTGATATTTTGAACACACCAAGACCTCTGGTTAATCACTATACAAACTGGGTGTCAAACAGAAAAACAGAGCTGAATCAACAAACTGATACATTTTCATGCATTTTGTTTATATTTTGTTTCTTATGATGTTAATCTGAAGCTATTCCCTTATTAGCCCCCAACAGGGATACTCAGCCTCTCAGTTTAACCAAAGCTTTTACATATCAGTGAACTAACACCATACTGGGAGCCGCAGCAGCAGTGGGAGTGGTGGTGCCTTGCTGAAGGGCACCTTGGCCCTTGGCCTGGTATTCAGACTGGCTCTATGCCCCGTGGGGCCCAAATTACACTGTATACCATGATTTCTGACAAATATAACTACATCTATTGTTCTGAAAGATTGATATTGAGAACCTCTTGTTTATGTTTTTGCATTTTCTGAATACCTTTCCAAAACAAGGGGGAAAACCGGCTAAATTCCTCTGGCACTATTGGATATAGATGTTTTGTCTGGCAAATGTTATTTTTCAATTGTGGGATATCACCTGGACTGTTGTTTTTAGGAGGATTAGGCATAGTTTGGGTTGATATTTATGAATGCCTGAATCTTTTGTTAGTTCTAAATGACAATGTCTGAATCTTCCCATGGTGGATGAATGTATGCTGTTAGTTTTGAATATGGACTTATGTGGACAGTATCAGTGCTCTGTCAAGTCAAGTGTATCATGGTTATGTGTGCAGCACAATAGCACTGTAACACACTAGATGTTGTTTAATAACACTCGTCTTTGTGTGTAACACCTTGTTGCTGCTTGTGTACGGCGTACAGAGGCAGAAGGCAGCGTTTCTTTGCCCTTACCATAGGAACCTCTTTCTTCCCCTCCCTGTCCTTGCTTTACGTTTCACTTCACTGTGTGATGACACTCCGGTGAACAGAAACAATAACGGCCGTCTGCCTGTAAACAGTAATTTGCACAGGTACAGTAGCAGAGCAGCTATAGGCACAAGATGGATGCAGTGACCAACGCGGGCTGAGAGGCTGTGAGTCTTATCTCCCCTCTGAACACAACTAATGTCCCGTACGGCAGCAGGTGTGTGAGGGGAGGCGGATCAGGAGCCAACAGGATAGGTAAAGCTTAATGGTTCAGAAATGGTGGCTGAGAAATCAATCTCCCTCCTCGCCTCTCTCCTCCGATTGTTTCCAATCCCTGTTTTTATTTTCCAAGTGCAAGCGACAAGCTCAGGCGCCTCAACGAGTCAGACCCATCGCTCCATTGAACCAATAAACACCCTGGAAAATATCACAACCATTTGTCTTTGAAATTATCTCGCATCCAAATGGAGCTTTCTGCCTGTTTGTTTTTTCAGTTTTTTTCTGGTTGGGGAGAAAATGCAACAGAGTTGGGTATTAAATTTCATAACAACTTGCAGATTCACTGAAATGGAGCGACATTAATGATTAAAGCAAGTTCCCAGGCAACCAGTCTTTGTAGATAAAACACCAAAGCTTTTGTTTTCTGCAGCAGGCAGAGGCTGAACATTTGTGGGGTCCAGGACTGTAAAGAAAAGAGCATATTCTCAAGTGTCTGAAGTTTGCAAGACTGGTCCTAACCGCATTGTTTTTGTTGGTAATGGGCTTGAAGCAGCATCCTGCTTTGTAACACAGTGAAGTCAGATGGGAGAGAATTTAAATAATAAAGGAGCTTTAACAAAGAAGAAATATCAAATCTTTTATAGAGGAAAAACTAGTTACAATGCACTCTGTTTTCATACTGTAAAGTTTGAGTGTTTACAAACTGGCACAGTATGTAGATGTTGAGCACTGGTATATAGGAGTTATAATTAACACGCACACAAGATTATTTCATCATTGGAAGTTGTCATCGTCTCAAGATATTTTCTAACGTGTGTAAATCTGGATGACAAACTTGTAAACAAAGAGCATCAAATCAAAGAAATATGCCTATCAGAGCGGATTCGTACAAGGCTTCATCATGATGAAATTGGTGTGAAATCTAAAAAAATCAGTTTGCAATTACAAAGCAGACGTATTTGTTCTGCCGATGTTCTTGTCAAAGATCCATTTAGTCTCTATTCTTTCTGCTGCTTCTTCTATGTCTTTGAATCAACCCAGTCACTAATTTTTGTGTCATCCTACGTTTCTTGCAAACCACAGATACATGGTGTATCCACAGTTTTGAACCACAAATGTTGAATCCAAATGTTTGTGGACCACTTAAACTCTGTTCTCAGAATTACAGAAAGTCGAACCAACCCCACAGACTTTCATCCAGGAGAACAGAGTTTGTGTCCCATGTAAAAACAAAATGAACTATGATATTTAAACATCACTGAACTTCCATGCATCAAGTTTGTTGCCCTTAATCTGGATCAATGTAGTCGTCATGTTGTTCACCACTGGCATTTACATATATATAGTTTACTTTTT